>JAGKTI010001580.1:0-10867 GCA_018397915.1 Birgus latro | reverse complement strand
ACTAACAACTGAGGAAGAGAAGAAACGTTGTGGTGTGGTTGAGGACGTGATGGGAAGCGTTAGGAGAAACACGTTAAGGTGGTTTGGGCATGTGGAGAGGATGGAGAGTGAAAGATTGACGAGGAGAGTGTATGTGAGTGAGGTGGAGGGGGTGAGAGGGAGGGGGAGGCCGAGGATGAGATGGAGGGATGGAGTGGAGAGGTATATGAGAGAGGCGGGTGTGAGTTGGGAGCGTGGTAGAGAAATGGCAGGGGACAGAGTGACATGGAGGCGATTTGTCTGTGGCCACCCCGTTCGGGATTGAGGCGTCTGGCAACAGATAGATAGATAGAGAATTTTTACAATCTTACAAACAAATATGATCACTCTGTATATTTCACTTATCACTCATCACCGTCGAGCAGTATATCAGGGACTTAGGGAAAATGACGTTGGGGGGAAATGATGAGGAGGAAAAATAGTGATGTCGCCAGCTCACCACGAACCGATGCACAAACACACACACAGCTCGCCGTGTGATTAAAGCTTGATGTCTTGATATTAATGCAGACCCCTTTACTAATTTTTTAGCATTTAGAAAGAACATTATGGGTATAACTTAATTAAAAACAATTCAAATACTGTACTGTATGTACCGTGTGGTGACGTGTGGTGTACTTAATCTTAAAAAAATTTCAAATAATGTACTGTACACTTTATACATCTTAATTTTTACAATCTTACAAACAAATACAATCACTCTGTCTGTATATTTCACTTATCATTCGTCACCGTCGAGCAGTATATCAGGGACTTAAGAGAAAATGATGTTGAGGGGAAATGATGTGGAGGAAAAATAGTGACGCCGCCAGCTCACCACGAACTGAAGCAGGAACACACACACCGCTCGCCGTGTTTAATGATTAAAGCTTGATGTCTTATTAATGCAGACCCCTTTTCTAATTTTTTAGCATTTAGAATGAACATTATGGGTATATTTTAATTATAAACACTTCAAATACTGTACTGTATGTACATTTAGAACAATAGCTATGCTCCCAGCCCACCGCCAACCAATGCACGAACACACAAACCATGCTGACAATATGGCCACCCCGCCGTGAGGTTAGGCAGTCCGGACCGCTTCTAGCTTTATCGGAGTTTTTCTGATATATAAGAAATAATTCCGGTTGGCTTCCTGACTCAAAAAAAAGCAACTTCCGGTGTACTGAAGTCCGTTGTAGTGAGGTCATACTGTATTATGTTAGTGATGTGCTACACACTGCACATACTATCTTTTGAAAATATAATCTCTCAAATGAGTGTAACATATAAGAATAATACAATACAGCACTAAAGCTTATAGCAGACTATACTGTACACATTTAAAAAATAAACAAATGACACCTGCCCTGTGAATGCCATACATACATAGGGGGACAAAACTTCCACGTGTGATGGGAGAGTAGCAAATGTATGTCACTGTAATACTTTAAGAAGATATTCAAGTAATGAACATCAAGACAGCTCAGAGTACAATGCTAAATTATGGTACATACCTGGATTGTCATCACTCTTGGTGTGGCCATGATGCATTGCCTTCCCAAAACTGGATGCAATAATCCCACCAGTTAGACCTAAGGCACTGTAGTCACCGCCTGCAAAATAATCCAATGAAAGTCCAAGCATACAATGATCACTGACCTCATCCTAGCCTCTTTTTCTCACTTGATGGGTGGGGAAGGGTCCACAAGAGAAAGCACAAAAGAAGGTTAACACTCAACAACATGGCCAGTGAAATGGCTCAGGGACTCAACAACATTCATGGCTCCATAATTTTGACTATAAATCACAACCCAAACCATCCGCATATTTTTTTTTTTTCTATATAGTCACTTCATATTACCCAGCCTATCTGTCAGTCAGACTATCAATTACCAAGTTCAAAAGGGGTAATCACATCTTTGCCATGCGCTCCTGCGTTCATAATTCATCCAATCAATCAATCCCCTGCCACTTTCATAGAATAACCAACTTCCATACCTCACTTTCTAACACACTCACTTACCACTAATCCAAGGTAAGTAATGTATATCCTTGCCCAAAGTTGCTTTGTGTTACAGCCTTGGCCCATACATACAAAAAAAAAAAAAAAAAAACTTTTACAGGATTTAGTTTCCATTTGACTCACCTTACCCAAATGGCATCAATGAAAATACACAGCCTTCAACTTCGATACATGGAGTCATATTTCCTGATGCTCATCACATTGTTCCTAACTCTTATTCTCAAACTAGTAAGAAATATTCTTTCTTCTGTATCTGCAACCTTCAGATGATTTTATTCAGCTTAAAGGAGACACTGCAGTCTATCTATCTATTGCCAGATGCCTCAATCCTGTAAGGGGTGGTCACAAACAAACTGCCTCCATGTCACCCTGTCCAATGTCATTTCACTGTCTTGGTCTGAGCTCACACTCCCCCCTCTCTCATATACCTCTCCACTCCATCCCTCTATCTCATCCTCGACCTCCTCCTCCCTCTCCCCTCCTCCACCTCACTCGCATACACTATCCTTGTTAGTCTCTCACTCTTCATGCTCTCAAAATGGCCAAACCACCTCAATGTATTTCTCCTAACACTTTCTATCACATCCACATCCACACCACAACGCTCCTTCACTTCCTCATTTGTCAGTCTGTCTCTCCACATAACTCACACATGCTCCTCTCAAACAACTCATTTCCACTGCTCTCACTCTTGACTTGTGTATCTCCAACAAGGTCCAAGTTTCACTTCCATACATTAAGGTTGGTATCACAATACTGTCGTGCACCAACTTTTTAAATTCCATGTTCACTTCTCTGTTCTTCATCACTGCTCTCAAAGAACCAGCAACCTTTCGTCCCTGTTATATACTTTCAAGCATTTCATCCTCTAAACGTCCATCCTTACTCATCACACTACTCAAGTACTTAAATGCACTCACATTTTCCATTTCCTCCTCATCCACCCTCACTGAACTTTCAGTAGTTTCATTTCTCTCGAAGACCATAACTTTACTTTTCCCTACAATCACCTTTAGATTCAATTTCATACACACTCTCCTAGACTCATCTATAAAGCCGTGCAGTTCCCCTTCGTCTTCACTTAACAATACAATATCATCTGCAAACAGAAGTACAGGGAGTTTCCAAACACAGCCCTCTCTCATCAGGGTTGCTCCAACATCCACTGCCTTACCTTGTACCTCTTTTAAAACCCCATCCATATACAGACTAAACAACCATGGGGACATGACACAACCCTGCTTCAATCCAACATTCAAATGAAAAAATTCACTCAGTTCACTATCCACATGCACTGCAGCCTTGGCACCCTCATACGTACTCTTCATGGCATTCAATAACTTTCCATATACTCTATACATTCTTAATACATTCTTTCCACATTCCTTGTCTCTCCACCCTGTCATATGCTTTCTCTAAATCCATGAAGGTCACATAGAACTTCTTTCCTTCTCTAGAAACTTTTCCACTAAAGACCTATGAATGAATATCTGATTTACACAACCTCTTCCCTTCCTAAAACCTCCCAGTTCTTCTCCAACCAATTCCTAACTCTGTCAATAACTATTCTACCATATACATTTCCTATTACATTTTGAAGACAAATGCCTCTGTGATTACCATACCACACACTTCCCCTGACTTCCAATCCTCCAGGACTCTACCTTCCTCCCAGGCTAATCGCCACATTTTCCATATCCATTCTACTACTATCTCTCCCCCATGATTTAGCATTTCACCACACACTCCATTAATTCCTGAGGCTTTCCCCTTTTTGACTTTCTTCATTGCTTCTACTACTTCCATCATACTGCTTTCTTCCTCTCTTCTCACCTACCTCCTTCTTCTAGCCATTCCCCAGCCACTTATACTCACAATACTTTCAATCTCTATGTTCAACAATTCCTTTAAGTGTTCTCCATCTGCTCACTTTTTCTCACTTCTCCACTAGCAATCTCCTATTTCTATCTTTCACCCCTCGACTTACTTCTTTATCATCCTGTCTAACTCTCTTTACCTCTTTCCACAACATTTTCTTACAATCCCTCCACTTTACACTCAAATTCACTCCAAATTCCTCATCCACTCACTTCTTACTCTCTCATGCTAATCTTTTCACCCCGCTCTTCCTCTCTACATATAGCTCTCTCTCCCGTCTCTAAACTTCCTCCACGCCCGTTTCTCATCCACTCACTATATGCTTCCTCCTTTTGTACCACAGCCTGTCTCACCTCTTCATTCCACCATGCTGTTCCTTGCACACCCCTTCATCTACTCTTCACCCCACACACCACCTCACATGCTGCACAGATTTCTTCTGTGAGTATCTCGTACACATCTTCCATGTCCCCTACCTGCTCCAAATCATATCTACCCAATTGCTCCTCCACTTCTCTCTTATATTCCGCCTTTTTTCCATCCTCTTCCAACCTTTCTTCCCTCCTTGTATGGACTGCTTCTTACTATAGTGTAAAAGTTAAATACAACCTCCAAGTACCAATTTAGAATTATATCATTTACATTTATTCTTGCTACTGCCAGAAGAATTTACTCAGCTTAAGAAAGATATCACACTAAGGGGGTAAAATTTCTCTCTACAACATCTATCATTTGAGTTATGTAAGCTGTATTATGATACATTATGTACTGACAAGGTCATTCATTCACTTTTCATCCAGACTTCTTTTGCCACCTAAGGATGGGGTTGAGCAAAAAAAAAAAAAAAAGAGAGAGAAATGAACCAAAAGTCTGCTCAAATACATGGACCACACTCTCATTCACCAACCGTACAAGGCCCTTGAATTTTGACTCCACCCCATAGAAATAAACATCCACACTTGCATGCTTTATACTGTACTGTCTACCAGCTTGATTCAGTCCGGAAAAAATATCACTTTACCTGGGGGGGGGAGGGGGAGGGGAGTGCCAAACCATTGTCATACACTCCTTCACATAAAATTCTTCCAATCCACTACCGGTCTATACTTTCTGTTCCCTAGCCTTGTCATCATCCATACTGCACTCTCACACACACACACATTTACCATATCTACCATGTTTCCTCCCACCATAAACTCTCTCAGATATACAGTAACCTTTTACCCCTCTCTTGACAATCGTTCTTTCCACACGATCATAACACCTGAACACACTCTCTTTGACTCCGGTGTCCACAGGCTTTCTTACTACATATTATTCACTAATCACATCATTTATCCTATCCACTCTCTGCACTTCACACACAGTCTTCAACAACCCTACTTCCACTGCTCTTACTCTTAACTATTCATTTACATGCCACACCAGTGTATAATGTAGGCATTAAAACTCCTTCTTGCAAAGCCTCTTACAGCTACCACACTCTGACCTCTGTCCCATATCAAGGACCTCATAATACCAGCCACTTTCCTTCTCTGTGTTACTCTACTTTCTACTTCATATGCACATTTACATCTCTTCTCAATCACTGCACCCAGGTACTTAATCTCACTCACTATAACCTATTTGATCTCATCTGAGAAAAGAAAAGACAAAAGGTTTATAATTATAAAACTTGGAAGATGACTGGCTGTCAGAGTGCATTCATTAGTCTATTTATCTATCTAATGCCAAATGCCTTAATCCCATAAGGGGTGGCCACAAACAAATCGCCTCCATGTCGGCCTGTCCCCCACCATTTCACTGCCCTGCTCCCAGCTCACACCCCCCTCTCTCATTTACCTCTCCATCCCTCCATCTCATTCTTGGCCTCCCCCTCTCTCTCTCCCCCCATCCACATTGCCCACATACACTCTCTTCATCAGTCGCTCACTCTTCATCCTCTCCACATGGCCAAACCACCTTAATGTGCTTCTCCTAAAGCTTCCTATCACATCCACATCCACACCACAATGCTCCTTCACTTCCTCATTTGTCAGTCTGTCTCTCCAAGTGACTCTACATGTTCCTCTCAAATAACTCATTTGCACTGCTCTCACTCTTAACTTCTGTCCTTCCAACAAGATCCAAGCTTCACTTAAAAAATGTTGGAGTTGGTATCACAATACAGTCATTAGCAGCTTTTTCACTTCCATGCTCACTTTCCTGTTTCTTATCACTGCTTTCAAGGAACCAGCAACCTTTCTTCCCTGCTGCACACTATCAAGAACTTGATCCTCTAAACTTCCATCCTTACTCATCACACTACCCAAGTACTTAAACGCACTCACATTCTCCACATCCTCCCAATCCAGTCTCACTGTAAATTCAGTGACTTCACTTCTCTCGAAGACCATCCCTTTACTCTTCCCCACATTCACCTTTAGATTCCGTTTCTTACACACTCTCTCAAACTCAACTACCAAGACTTGCAGCTCCCCTTTCTTCTTCACTTAACAATACAATATCATCTGCAAACAACAGTACAGGGAGTTTCCAAACATTGCCCTCACTCACTAGGGCTGCTCCAACATCCACTGCCCTACCCTTTATCTCTTTAATAACCCCATCCATATACAGACTGAACAACCATGGAGACATGACACATCCCTGTTTCAATCCAACCTTCAAATAGAAAAATTACTCAGTTCACAATCCACACGCACTGCAGCCCTAGCACCCTCATACATACTCTTCATGGCCTTCAGCAGCTTCCCATCTACTCCATATATTCTTAATACTTTCCACAACCCTTGTTTATCCACACTGTCAAGTTTTCTCCAAATCCATGAGGGCTGTATACAACTTCTTTCCCTTCTCTAGAAACTTTTTCACTAAAGATCTAAGAATAAATATCTGATCTACACAACCTCTTCCCTTCCTAAACCCTCCCTGTTCTTCTCCAACCAACTTCTCTGTTATTTCCCTAACTCTGTCAGTAAGTATCCTACCATATACTTTTTCTGTTACACTAAGAAGGCAAATGCCCCTATGATTACCACACACTTCTTTTTCCCCTTTTCCTTTGATACAGGGGAACAATTATACCTGACTTCCAATCCTACGAGACTCTACCTTCTCCCAGGCCAATCTGCACATCTTCCACACCCATTCATCTACTATCTCTCCCCCATGCTTTCTCGAGTCCCGTTATCTCGTTCTCGCACAGACCTCGCAGTTTTCCTCGATGTTGGTGTTTTTGTCTGAAGTTTCTTAACTTTATTTCATGCGGGTAGATAATGTTTTTTGTCGCCTTTGTATGTTTGGTTGTTTGTTATGACCAATTTTTTTTTTTTTTTAAGTTCTAAGTTACTTATTTATTTAGTTATTTATTTAGTTATTTATTTTGGCAGGATTAAGGAGACCAATAATTAGACAGTGATTGTGTGAACCTGCTGTTGATAATTCTACCCTTCTCTCTCTCTCTCTCTCTCTCTCCTCATGTAAGCTGTGTGACACACCCAATGCCAACACCCTTGGCCACTATTGCCTGCAATGTCCACTTGTCTCTGATTTAATACCACACGGACTCACATTAGTGGACACTTGCAAACATTTATTGGATGATGATAATCTAGATGTTATTCTCATGCGTCATCCACACTTTGGTGGGTGTTAATTTGTTTTAGCTAGACAGCGTGTCCTGCATGGCACGAGTTCCCTTGTACTCACCTCACATATGCCCACATGGCACTGTAATAGGTTTGTCGCCTTCGGGCGTAATAAATTAATCAAATCAATCTCCCCCATGCTTCAGTATTTCACCACACACTCCATCAATTCCTGGGGCTACCAGCATTTCAACTCTCTTCATTGCTTCCACAACTTCCATCCTGCTGATTTCTTCCTCTCTTCCCACATCCCTCCTTCTCCCAGCCATTCCCCAGCCACTTACACTTGCATTAATTTCATTCTCTTTGTTCAACAATTCATTAAAGTGTTCTCTCCATCTGCTCACTTTCTCTTCCTTCTCCACTAGTAATCTTCCATTATTATCTTTCACACCCCAACTACCTTCTTTGGCACCCTGTCTAACTTTTTTTACCTCTTTCCACAACTCTTACATTCCCTCCACTTTACACTCAAATTCCTTCCAAATTCCCCATCCACTCTCTTCTTACTCTCTTTTACTAATCTTTTCACCTCTCTCTTCCTCTCTACATATAACTCTCTCTTCCGTTTCTCACTCAACTTCTTCGAAGCCCCTGTTTCTCATTCACTCACTATATGCTTTCTTCTTTTGTGCCACAGCCTCTCTCACCTCTTCAGTCCACCATGCTGTTCCCTGTACCCCCTTTCATCTTCTCTTCACCCCACACACCACCTCACATGCTGCACATATTTCTTCTGTGAATATCTTGCATACACCTTCCACATTCCCCATCTACTCCAATCTATATTTACCCAATCGCTCCTCCACTTCCCTACCCTTTTTCCATCCTCTTGTAACTTTTCTACCCTCCTTGTAAGAACTACTTACTCATGTCCTTCCCTTCTTCTGTTTCTCCACTCAGTAGTAATGGTGTATAATAAATCATTTTTATCATAAGGGTTACAATAACCATTTAATTATAAGACAGCTCACATAAAAAATATGCACAAATATATATATACTGTATATATATACAGCAGAACCTCCTTTTTCCAGAAACCCCATTAGCGGCACCTTCTCGTAACCGGTATATTTGTTATAATAACACAATAATAAAACAGATAAGAAACTAAAAAAAATATATAAATATGCAATTTAAAATTACCGTAAATGGTTGTATTTGATCCCGCAAGTGATGATGCATTAGGGTAGTGGGTTGACATTGATAATGATGAACCAGTGATATTATCGCTTAATGATGATGAAATCACTGCATCAGTGATTGATAAAGATAAGTCAAATGATGCTGAGAGCAAGGAAGAGGAAGAACTGGAGCGAAAGTGCCATGGAGAGATGCTGCTAGAGGCCTGTCAGTGTTTATCAAGTTTGCAGAACAGTGCATGTACATGAGTGCTCAAGATGTTATGTCTCTTCACTGCATTCAAAATGAGTTTTTGCTGCAGAGAGGAAAGAGTTGTAAGCAGAGAGACATACGAGATTTTATGAGCAACACCAGAAACACCAGGAGAGATCTGCATACTGCAGATCAGGCAAATATTGGCTGCTGCAAATGCCTTAACCCTTTGGCTGCAGCTAAGTGAGGAGAAATAGCAAAAAAATGGTGTGTTATCAACTCCTGTTTTATCCAACTTACCCTTAATCTTAAGTGCTATTATTTTTGTCAGACAAACTTCAATCTTTCTACTATCGTTTGCAACAAACTGCATGACTGTATGCCCTCCAAGACCGGAGAATGATTTGAGAGAATAAAAGGTATGTTTTGATCATCTGATGACGGAAAGACCCCAGTGAGGCGGAAATTTCCACCAAACCATGAGATTTTCCGTACAAACTAGGGTTACTGCCACGTTACCTCATCACAATAATTACAGTAATAGGAAGCGTTAGGAGAAACACGTTAAGGTTGAGGCATCTGGCAATAGATAGATAGATAGAATTCACAGTATAATATAAAATAACGCTTTCAGCCACTCTAGTATGATTTCAGTGTGATTTGGGTACATATTACTTCGTATTATTTACGAGGGGGGGGGCAGCAAACCGGTTTAGGCCAGCTCAAGGGTATCCCTTGAGTAATTATAAAGTGCACCTTCTTGTTTCCGGCTACTACAGGAAGTGCAGCAGTTCTGCTATCTAGGAGATATATTGGACTGCGAAGCAGGAGTGGAGAGATCAGTCAGAACAAGAGTGGCGGCAGCATGGTTAAAGTGGAAGGAAGCGCTAGCCTACTGGTCAACAAACACATACCACTGAGATACAGAAGTAAAATATATGAGGCCTGCATTAGACCAGTATTGATACAGTGCTTCCTCCAATTTTGTGAGAATATGGTCGACAAAAAACCTCGCAAAATCGAAATTCGCAAAGTTTAAACAATTAAATATATGCAATAAAGGTAAATTGGTCGACATCACCCCAAGGTAAGCACTTTTCCCCACTCTTTCTCTCGACTCTACCTCTTAATTTTATGATGATAAATGAAACAAACATGGACTCATGTACTGTACAGTAATATTATTATGAAAACATCATAGGTAAGAAACAAAAAAAAGAAAAAAATGCATATTTACACTGATGTGAAGACTGGCGTGGTGTACGGGACTGGTGGCGGGGCCAGGCTTGGATGCGACTACTGTGGTGTAAACAAACGTGGCGGGGCAGCAGAACACCGAACTAGGAGGCACAGTACGCCCAGCGAACCCCGACGTCACTACTCCGCGTGGCAAAGTAGTGCGGGAAGACGACTTTTACACCACTCGACCTCGCAAAGTGTGTGATCGCTCGCAAAGTTCATAAATGTTAAAAAATAAATGACTTGGAACTACCTCGCAAAATTGGTGATTCGCAAAGTTAAAGTTCGCAAAGCTGAAGGATATACTGTATATGGTGCTGAAACATGGGCTTTGACAGAAGGACTAATGAATGTTCTGAGGAGTACTGATCGTAGAATGTTAAGATACATGGCAGGAGTGAGATGGGAGGACAGAGTTTTGAGTGAGGAGGTAGCCAGAAGATGCGGGGTGAAGGATCTCGATATCCTCTTGAGGCAGAAGCAGCTTAGATGGCTTAGTCACCTGAGGAGGAGCGAGGAAGGCAGCTGTGTGAGAATAGCAGAGGAACTGGAAGTGGTGAGACGTCGACCACCAAGAAGACCTAAGAAGACGTGGAAAAGTGTTGTAATGCAAGATATGGAAAAACTGGGTATTGGAGAAGATTTAATCCAGGATAGGAAGCAGTGGAGAGAAGCCATCGCACATCCAACCCCACTTTGAATATGGGAACAGAAGGAC
>JAGKTI010001579.1:50120-81893 GCA_018397915.1 Birgus latro | reverse complement strand
AGAGAGAGAGAGAGAGAGAGAGAGAGAGAGAGAGAGAGAGAGAGAGACCCTTCCTCAGTCTACCCAAACCTCATAACCCACACAACTTCACTAGCACACCCCACAGCCCAATACAGTAGCCACATATCAAACTACTGGTACCGTAAAGACAGACAAGCACACCAAACATCCCAATACAGTACATTACTACCACTGCCGTACCCTGTAACAAAGGCACTAATGAACCAAACAAGCTTGTGTAATTCCTCCATAACACGAAGCCTTTCAAGCCCAACACTATATATAATCCTGAAATGTAATAATACACTTTTCTGGCCACTGTGCTTTTAATAATACACGCCTATGTATTTTAACCACTCATTCCGACGAAATATTTTTGTAACTTTTTGTAGTTTATTCTTGCTGCAACCAATCGTTTTCATTCTCCTTGAAGGGGTTAATGAAGGCTCTAACCCCCTCCGGTTCAAAAAGCCTCTCCCAAGCTGAATAAAACTGTACGGCATAAAAAATAATACTTGTTAAATTAATGCTACAGCCTACCCATCCCCTCCAGTAAAAATTACGAAATTTAATAAACACAAAAGCTAAATAAAATCGCCTGAAATAATCAATAACAAAATAAAGCTCTTGCACTCCACCATCCTTCTTTTGGGAGATAGGATGGGAGCCCAGGGACGTTTGTAACACCGGCCATCAGAACCAACAGGTTACATCAGTGTCACCGCGAGAAGGCGTCCCTCTACATCACCAAAGGGTAGTGTATATAGCCTATATAAAGGAGAGAGAGAGGAAAGAAAATATCCGGATGAACGTTTCTCTATATCCCCTCTCCCATCGACACGCCCATGCACACCACTCTTCCATTCTCACTCCGGATTGACAACAGCAGCAGCACCAGCAGCAGACAACAGGGGTGAAGCGGTACGAGGAGGAGGAGGAGGAGGCTTGGGTTACGAAGGGGAAGACGCGGAATTATGTTTGGGTTACGGATGGAAGTGAAACCTATGAATTACCGCACGATCATCCAGATGGTCAATAAGCACCCGTAACCCCTTCCAAACGAGGACGCCATATGTAATTAATTCTTGATACAACAGCTGGCATGTTCTAACCAAGAAAGTAATTTAACCCGTTACCCTCAGCCCAAAAGCCAACCGTAGTCAAACTGGAAGGTCGATTTGGTAATATTCGTTTCACCTTAACTTGGCCCTTATATTCATCTGCTGCTTATTTCTCGTAGCTCACTCAGTAATAGACAACAAAACGGCTCTTTCATCCTTTCCACAGGACTTCATGATTGGCATTATAGAAATTCTGGCGCTGTTCTAATGTTATACGGTACCGGTAACTCAGCAATAAAGCTGGAACGATGTCAGTTTAGGTAGAGTAAAAAGTATACGGTAGTAACAAATGAGATTCATTCATGTACCACAAGGAGTCATCGCATATGCAACTACGAGCAGAGTGTCCATCAGATGAAAACATACTCGCTATATCAGACAATTATATTCAGTTTAACGAGCATCCAAGTAGTAGAATAAATGAATGCTATGTAAGAACAGTATCTTCTACACTGAATACAATCGTCTGGACGGCATAAAAAAAAAAAAAAACGTGGATTCACCTGCCTAACAAATGGTACCGGGTATATGTGATAGTGAGGTGTTTGGTGAGGCTAACGAGACATTAACCCGTATTCTCGTAGGTTAAGGAAGCTCCCTAACACCTCCTAAGCGAATTACCAGCATTCTGTTTATTACATCTTGCTGTTTTCCGAGTTACCGGTATTTCAGTCACTTTAATATCACCATATTCTGCACAACTTACAAAACATTAGCCAGCCGTATCTAAAAATAAATCACCATGGAAGAGGTCTGGGAGCCTCCTTAACCGACGAGAATACGGGTCATGGAGTAAAATTTGCTAAAGTTAGAGAAGCTTATAACTGCGAAGCTGACTTTTATCTCAAACTGGCCTAATTATACAAGGACTAATTAATCAACTGAGAATTAATCGGTTACCCAAAATATTTCCAGGGTATTATCAACTTCATTAGGCTATTCTCGCTGTATACATTCCTAGTTACTCGCTTTATTCATTAGCTAGCTACCTGGAACCCGGTACTTTCTTTTTCTTGGGTCTGTTTATATATTTACTGTATGTCGGGCAAGCTTATGTTGTGGGTCCACTGGCTACACGGGAAATAGCTACAAGAAAGAAATTTATAGGTACCATAAGTTCCCTATAATTAGCATGGACTAGAGAACCACAGGAAATACAGGTAGAAGGATACTAAGCTTAGTGATAAACCTACCGGAACTACAGTAAGCCAAGTGGATTATTTTAAATACCGGTTGCTAATGTACAGAACTTTTCCATTCCTAGTTGTTTACCTTTCCATTAGGTTACTCGGGGACCGGTGGCTGACTCTTTTCGCGTTTATAATGATATACTTGTACATTAAATCCTCGAGTTATCAATGAATATCAGAAAACCAACTCCAACATACAGCACGAAATGGAAAATCTATATAGCACCATAGTCTATACTCATCTACGGTGGTCATCAACATGATACATTTTATACATTATATATTGCGAATATACAATACAGTATATCCTATCTAGACTATCGTACTCAAAATGATCATTCAGAACTCATTATATAAAGCATTATCACTTCTCCTACCATACCAATTACATTTTTACTACAGTATGTACCGTGGCTACATTTGTATCGGTAAGGTAATTACTGGGAATAACTTACACGTAAACACTTGATGGCCACAGTACTAACATAATCACTACAATTCCCCTTAGGCCTACACCGTGTAAATTATTATCAAACTATCAGGTTATACAGTATGGTACCACATTAATCATACAGATTCACCGTACCATGCAAACAAAATCAGACCCATCACCATTAGCTAAAAATAGCTGGAGAGAAAGAGAGAGAGAGAGAGAGAGAGAGAGAGAGAGAGAGAGTATGTGTGTGTGTGTGTGTGTGTGTGTTGTAATCATAGCCAAACATCAAAATCACTAGGTAAAGATACTGATACCAAAAATGAAGAAACGGGACAGAAAAAGGAGACGCTGACAGGGATAAAGATCTTTAAAGGGGATCGGCTACCATATAACGAAACGACAATTATGGAGTGCCTATGCTTGATCATTTAGTCTATGCAGACTATCGTAAAACGACACTGGCAACTGAGTCATTATGTTGTTATTCAGCTTCGGTTAAATACTGGTAAGAATTTTCATAATATATACCTAGCCTATGCCGGGATATTTTCAGTTAGCTAATGGTATTTTCCACAAAAGAACTTTAAGCTACAGGTACTTTAATAAGACTAGTCAGAAAACTAAGTTACAACTTGAACGTCCAAAAGTGTAAGCCCTTCACGAACTGAAGTGCAGAGCTTCACCTTTTCCAGTACTACATAGGTCAGACAACCCTTACAGTACTGTCACTCAACTCCCATTGCCACATCACATAACAGTGCCAGCAGAGTTGTACAAAAATTTGATGACCTATGAAACTGACACACTACAGCAGTATGACAAATGCATCCAATTCTCCATACAAATTTCAAAGAATTTTAGATAACCGGAGCTGTTATTACTGCATTCTTGCCAGTTGTGTTAGAATATTAAGTGAAGTATTTTTTTTTCTTAAAGCCAATAATTTGTGGTCACATACCGTAGGCCAGTAAGTTCAATTTGGTGATAACTGGCTCTGCTACGACATGGGCTACAGGATAAGTTTAGCCATTCCTTCAACGCCTAATTAACAAGGGCATTATATTGCATGTCATAGTACCGGGGGAACCTCGTAGGGTAATATGGCAATTACGGTAATGAATATGAATTAAAACACCAGGCGTAACTGCTACCATAATCGTAAGAATTTGTTCTCACTAAACGTCAGTGCAATAAAGTAACTAGTATAAACTGTTATACTGGGCCTAATTATCAAGGACAAGCCTCAATTCAGTTTTAACAAGCCTAGTTATGGATAAACATTAAATTACCGTTTACCATAAAACAAAGTAAGTTTACTGCACCAGTATAACACGGTACGGTTTACAGCCTACCATGTAATTCTACCTATACTCAATTTTTTTTTGTTTTTATCAAGGCGAAGGTGCACTTGACAGGTTGGTGATGACTGGCTGAATGCAACATTGTTTCATGATCTCTTTATTATTAATTGACAACATATATATGAGGGGGAAATCTGAGATAGTAAATGTTATTTGCACATGTTGCATTCAGCCAATTATCACCAACCTGTTAAGTTCATCTTCGCCTTAAAAAAAAAAAAAAAAGTATAGGCTGTTTAATAATCGCACATAACACCCGGTAGCATACACCAGAAAGAGTTCAGTTTAGTTATACAATGAATGCAAGTGAGGGTAAATGAAATATCGGTACCGTATAAGCTTTGAGCGAATTCAGTTTGTTACCGATAGCAAACGAAATTTATTTCACAGGCATTTCAGAAAATTTTGCTATCGTATATTAACCTAAGCAGTGAAAGACAATTTAAGTCGCGACAGTTACCGGTAGCACACTGAATAAACTGACACATCTATAAACTGTTTAAATAAGCAAGGATATTAATAGTACATGCTAAAAATACGGCAGCTATTAGCATCTTCCACCTATATCTAACCTTCATATGCATCCGTGCTCTACTTTCCATATTTTTCTTGGAAGGAAGCCGAAAATAAGGCGTGGTCGGCGAGACGCTAGACACGAACAACCTCAAGACGAAGGAGGAGGAGGAGGAGATGGGAGGTAGGAGGTGGAGGAGGAGGCATGTTAATCCTTCGCAAACACTGGTGACAAGACGAATTGCAGAGTGGATTAAATTTCCCGAGAAGCGATATGGGCAAACAATAAGTCGATAAACCTTTAGTACTGTTCATTCATGGATTTCAGCCTTTTCTACAACTGATAAGCAAATAACACCAAAATAATGACCCTTTATCCTTTCCTCTCGCAGATAACTAATTTAACCCAGTTTAAACAGATAACGTGAAAATGGCATCCTACGTGGGGACTCGAATGTAAACAAACCACAATTCTTAGTGAAGTCAACTTGTGGGAAATGTTGATACAGAAAAATGTGAATATATAAACACTGCAAAGAATAAAAGCCCGAAAACCCATGAATAAAGTCCTAAATATTTTCCATACCTACTTTGTTGAGATAATAAAAGAACAAATCTTTCTTTCACAAAATTTACTGTTATTTCTTTCACAGTTCTCTGGGTTAAATCATGGATTCTCTAAGCATGTGTGTTGAAGTCTCCTTTTGATTATCATACTAAATTACTGAGGATGATACAGAGATACGAAAAAAAATATTTATTTATTTACAGGGGGTGTATAACAAATTAAAAACCAGCTAGCCTATGCTGTTTGTTCAATATGTAACTGAAAATGTAACCGTGGGTGAAGGTCGCCTCTCTCTCTCTCTCTCTCTCTCTCTCTCTCTCACACACACACACACACACACACACACACATTCTTTTTTCCTATTAGGCCAATGAACATGAAAGCTAAGCCCACTACAGGTAGCAATTCGATAGCTACACAACAGGTTCCACTGGTTTTCCGACTTCTAACATTATTTCAGCTTTAATTATCGCTCTTCAAACAGATCTGATTAGAGGCTATTTCACGCTGAGCACATAGCCTATAATGCATTTATAAATAGGTCGGATGCTAGCTTATCGCAATATATTTTACTACTAACTTACGGTAGGTCAAAGATAATTATATATTAAAACATAAGACGGATCTTCAAGCGTTCATATACCTAAAGCTGTACTAACCATAAAATTAGACCTCATTAAAATATCGACAGTTCCAAATACCCATCAAGTACTCGGTTAATACACAGTCTAAATTATAATTCTACAATGAAAGCATTTATTTTATTCGATCAATTTACACATAAACGAAAAGTTGCTTGAGGCTACATTGCCCGATTTATATCATGACTTTGTGAATTCTCAGAGCCTGTCATACAACCACAGAGACTCAACGGTATTTTACGATTAATGTAAAAATATTTGGTCCCAGCCTAGGCAGCCCGTCAGCCCTGCCCAGCCACCCGCCTCCCTGCAAATGCTACAACCAGCCTCCATTTCTCCCTCTATATTCCCCTACCATGCCTGTCTCTCGTCACATACCTTTCGAGAAGGATGTAATTTCGTCCCTGGAACCGCCGCGGGATGGACTAGCCGGGTAAAAAGAGCCGTAGTTTCAGTGATCCTCCTCGCTAGCACCAACACACACGTCCACACACCAACCTTACATCTGACAAACTGAGATGCGCTGTTCTGTCCACCAGCTTCGTCCACGTAAAAAATTCCTCTTGTGTTGCTGCTTTTTCTGATATACAGGCTCACATGGTCCTGTATAGCTTACAATCTAATACAGGGAATGAAGGAAATCAGGATAAGTGTTGGTGAACCTAAAAAGAAAGTGAATGAAGTGATTTATTGGGCTACAGGGATGCTGGACCGCTCGGAAGAACAGCCACTTGTCCGTTTTCCTTCTTTCCGAGAAGAGAGGATGATGCCGGTCAAATAAATCATACACTTTACAATTGATTCGTTAGGGATATAATCACTTGATCGCAGTACTTCAATCATTTGTCCTCGTTTTCCGAGTACAGTGAGTTAGAATATAGACAGTTTATTCTTGGTCAAAAAATGCCGGAAAATGACGGGAGGCAGGGCGCGCTTTTCGAAATAGCATTAACCTTACGATAGCGTTTCGCCTTATTCAACCTTATCAAACAGCAATAACCAGGAGACAAAGAAAAGGCTATTTTTTTACTCTTCTCACAACTCTGCAAATCTTAGTGCTGTTTGTATATTACAATATTTTCGGTAAAGAGCCGGACATACTGTCATTAGTTCCCAACTCTCAATTCACAGGCTCTTCACAGGGCTAGATGTTCAGTAATTATACCAGCCATGAAAGCTAAAACAACTACAGAATGTTGTTGTGCCAAGGGACTAGGTATGACCAGTCCTGTCCCAGAAATGAACGTTTGTCACAGTGGTCCAAGCATGTCATGCACCTCAAGGAGCCATTTGTCTGCACTCAATGCACAGGTATAAGTTTTCTGGGTTCTGTCGAAATGCCTCGCGACCACAGCCAAATCTCAGGGCCCACTCAATGATCTTGGTACCGACAGGAGACCCAACAAGTCACCCAGTCTATAGCTCACTCTGCCATCTCCCCCCTTAAGGGGACTTTTTAAGTGTAGGGCAGACCCTGCCTTCCTTGACCTACGTTCTGCGCTTCTATGGGTACATCTCTCCAACACTCCATTGTTCTGCTCCTACACCACCAACTTCATCTCAAATACCTTTACGCAGACACCCCCAGGGATCTGCTGCGGCAGAAACGACACAGCAGCCGTTCGGTGTGGGCGTCATCGATGGCTTGTACTTTTAATAGCCTACCTATCGACCGCACAAAAGATCATTAAGGCTAGGATCATTTGCTAGGCCCCATCCTTTTCTTGGCATACGACACGTAACAGTAACAATCACATTTACATTCAGGTCCTTAACTCCGCATGAACAGGGACAAGAGAGAAATAAATGTTGTGCAAGAGTCTGACCGGTGCATTCGTAGCATGTCTAGCACTATTATAGTTAAGTGCTAGATATGCTACCAATACACCACTAGTTGCCCTGGGCGCCACATATTACTCACCTTTTCTTTGTGGGGATAACTCCTCACGGCGTCCAGGACATGGGCGTACCACATACAGAGGGGGATTACCTCCTTACTGTAGTTGCGAATCCAGAGTAGAGGGGTCCATGGAGTATTGATTTTTTTTTTCTTTCCTCTGAGGCATGCTCCCCCTTCCCCCTGCAACAAGTGCCGCGTTCAGATTTACTGAACGAATGAAATTAAATTAATATACTGTAGTTTGAAAATTAGCAATAGGACAAACTGAACCTAGTTACTGCTGAAGCTTTGCAGCTTTGGCCGTAGAATAAACTTATACTGATATTTTTTCTTGCTATAAATTCTAAATACATGCTGTCGTCAATGAATACAAGAAAAAAGAAAGGAAAAGACTGGAACCTAGCTCCCTGAGAGGAAAAAATTCTAGATTCGCCTGTCAATAGAGAGAGAGAGAGAGAGAGAGAGAGAGCCTCGCGTACGTACATCAGATGAGTTAGCCTTCCTAAATAGTTTTCTATTAGGGTGTTTCATACGTCATGGATACTGTATGCATTTTGAGTAATACTTATGTCTTGCCCATCGCCGCCGTTTTTTTTTTTTTGCTGTATTATCCACCAAACTATATCTTATCAGTGATGTAGTGGGAAGGATCCACAAACAAGAGGCAAAATGCAGAATAAAAATTACAACCTAGTGAAAGTTTACATTGTCATTCACATCATCTTAAGCCTTCGAAAACACCTTTATTCCATCCATTTTCATCCTCACTTCATTTGCTTCCTCAGCTTTTCTCATATTCATTTACCACATCCATTTCAGAGCCATCCACATATATCTATTCTCAAGTTCATCAAAACAGTATCCTTTTCTCTACTTCAATACCATTCGTTCCGTATGTGTTAGTTACTCTCCAGTCAATCTACTACTTATTTCAATCTTTCACTTGATAGGTGTGCACCCACCATCCATTCACGATGTAATGTTGCCTTTTATTCCTTCGTGTCTTGTCAGTCTTTTCCGGTCTATTTCTCTCATCCTTCCTGTCGCTATTTACTATTTCCATTTCAAGTGGCTCTACAGTAACAAGCCAAATGGTTTTGCTGTAACTCAGGAAACCTTATTCAGTGCTGGGAGGTAACCATATAGCCAAATAATGGGGTGAGGTGGAACCTACTAAGGTGCCCCTGTCAATTGGGTGGAGATACTTCAGCACCAGGAACCTAATTTTCCCACTAATCCCTGCACCTCGCTGACTGTGACGTACTGTCAGCCGCACAGGGACATCGGTTCATTGCATGGGACAGCCCTGCGGAGGCGGTTGCTTAACTGCAGTTGATGGGTTGGCTCAGTCTAACAGACCAAAGTACAACAATAATTACAGTAGTCTACTTCTCTTCCATCTGTGCAACTCCACCATTATCCAAATCCTACTGTTCACACCCTTGACTTTATAAAACAATAATATCAAACCCTATGCCAATATGCTCACTTACGCTTTCACAGGGTGGCCCTTCCTATACTCTCAAAAAAACAAACGAGGCAAGACACTCCTTGGAATCACCAGACAAAAAAAAAAAAAAAAAATCCTTACACCATAACCAGTGAGGGGTGGCCTTGACAAAATGATATCCAGGCGTTTCCGTTACTGACCCCTCTTCCCATCATATAACATCAGCAGTTTACTCCTGCACCTTATGTTTCCCTTTACAATCTCTGAACCATATTATCACAGAACTCGCTCCTTAAGTGCTGGATTCAACACAGTTTCAGTTCACTATTCTGCAGCTGGTTATTACCTAACACTGTACACCTTTCCAAACTGCTGAAGTGCTTATCCAGTCCAGTCAGTGGAACCCATATTAATCTTACTTAAATTAACGTGGGTACTAGCACCTTTGCGATCCTTTTGAACCCTCCATACATTTTTCTACCCAAAACTTCCTAACACTGGCCACTTTCTCACTCTAGCCATTAAAGTATTCCACTTCCCTACCCCTAACCTCCTCTAACAACCAGTTTAGTACACCTATCAGTTTTTAATACACTACCATGCGTCACCTCAAGACTACAGCTTTATTATCTATATTAAAATAACTTTCAAACTATGCCACCTGACATTCACAAAGATCTAAAGCAGATTAAAAATATTTCCACTGTACCCAAGCAACACATCTACATTAAATTTTAAGTACAGTATTCCATTTTTTATCACTAACTCCACTGCTTCAGCTATTTCATTCAGACCCCAAGAAAATAAATAAATGGGTCACTTGTTCACACCAACTCCCTAACAAGTCCCAACTCCACCCCAAGTAGAATCTAGCATCTAGCCTAAAAATTGCCACACACACTTCTCTATTATCGTGAGTACAGCACTCTGGCTTTCTTTCCATCCATGCATCTTCCTCATCCCTATTCAGTCATACATTTTCCATCTGTATCAATGCCAAAATACCTTTATTATAATTATATTACTATACAACTACCCAATGCCAATCTGTTACATACAACAGATAGACTAAAATATCCAGCCCTGAGTTTCCTTCAACAGTAGTAGTATAGCTGTTAATTTACCATCTTATCCAAAACCTGATTTCTTAACCACTAATACAAAGATGCCCAAATGCCTTCATTTCTTGATGGCTGTCCTGAATGAAATTTGTTTCTCCAAGGATATCAATAGGGTTATTACCCACATAACTGGCCATCAATAGGCAAAGAACTCTATGGCTGGCAACAATGCATACATATATTAGGACCATACCATTCAACACTAGTCACTTTACATTGATATTGGTCTCCCATAACTCCAGTTTAGGACCCAGTAAAATGTCATTCCTAGCCTCCCCACCATTGTTTTAAGGGTTAATTTAACCCTCTGCAAAAAGAAACTACGACAATGGATGGACTGAAAGGGTGCACAACTGATTCCCAAGCTGATGAAAACTACCTCATCTACATTATGTACAAATGCATCTCTGAACATTTAAGCTACTAATTTGGGAACAAAGATGTTAATCAACCACTCAGCATTTGCAGTGAAGTTTGTTGCATCACACTGGCAATTCTCAATGCACAACTGATTTTAAACCATTCATCAATGCTCTAACACCTAGTACCGATAATCAAGACCCACTCACCATATACATATTGCTTAAGCTAGCACTCACCCATGTGTGAATCTTACCCTCCATCAAGGCAATGTTCACATAAGAATACTGTAATTTGTGTTGCCCACCAACAGCAATGCTGTCTTACATTTTCTGTATTCTACCTATCACTATTTTAGTAAGAACTGAGTTAACAGTAAGCAAAGTGCTCTGTTCATGAAAAACTTCATCCCTTCTTCACAACCCATACAATATCAACTTAAGGAAAATACCAAAACTAAGCTCTACCTACAGCCACATGCCTTGATTGCTTGAGTGACCATTTGACAGTTATTTTACGGGGAGGGACACTTACCCTCCACCAACCCACGTGTTGACAAGGGAACAAATTTGTTGGTTATATGGTTACCACCCAGCATTGTAAATGGTTTCCTGGCTTACAGGAAACGATTTGGCATGTAAAGCCACTTGTAAAGGAAAAAGTATGAAAAAGTGACAGGAAAGATTAAGTAATTGGAAGAGAAGAGGGCTGATGCAGAAAAAGAATGATACATGTGAAGGAAGAAGTAGGCAGCACTAAATCAAATTGCTCTGCGAATAGGCTACTGAACTTTCATACTTTCAGCTAAACTCCTAAATGTAAGTAATAAAACTACTTCAGTTGAACCTGCACTTTAATCAAAATAATGTTTTATTTGTTCCCACTAATCAAAATATTTTCAAAAATTGGAATGTTTTTCCAGTTTCAAATCTGCAGCAGGCTACGATGAGGATTCAGTACTCATCACCTTCAATGTCCTCTCCCTCAGCAGAATCCATGCCCACTTCTTCATAGTCCTTCTCAAGGGCTGCCAGGTCCTCACGAGCCTCCGTGAACTCTCCCTCTTCCATACCCTCACCCACGTACCAGTGGACAAAGGCTCGTTTGGCATACATCAGATCAAACTTGTGGTCAAGGCGAGCCCAGGCTTCAGCAATGGCGGTGGTGTTTGACAGCATGCACACAGCACGAGATACCTTGGCCAGGTCAGCACCAGGTACCACTGTAGGTGGCTGGTAGTTGATACCAACCTTAAACCCAGTAGGGCACGAATCTACAAACTGGATGGTGCGCTTTGTCTTGATCGAGGCAATTGCTGCATTGACATCCTTAGGCACGACATCACCCCGGTACAAAAGGCAACAAGCCATGTACTTCCCGTGTCTGGGGTCACACTTCACCATTTGGTTGGCTGGCTCAAAGCAGGCATTTGTAATTTCCGCCACAGACAACTGCTCATGGTAGGCCTTCTCTGCAGATATAACTGGTGCGTATGTGACAAGAGGGAAATGAATTCGAGGATATGGCACCAAGTTGGTCTGGAACTCTGTCAGGTCAACATTGAGGGCTCCATCAAACCTAAGAGATGCAGTGATTGAAGAAACAATCTGACCAATGAGACGGTTAAGGTTGGTGTATGAAGGGCGCTCAATGTCAAGGTTCCTTCGGCAGATATCATAGATGGCTTCATTGTCAACCATGAAGGCACAGTCAGAGTGTTCCAGAGTTGTATGGGTTGTGAGGATAGAGTTGTAGGGTTCAACAACCGCTGTGGCAACCTGGAATAGCATCACAATATTTGCAGAACATGAAACACTGCTACAAGGGCATGGGAAGTTATTCTATCTTGTGCAGTGTCTGTGATAAGTGGGTGCAGAAGGGTGTAGTGGAATTACAAGTAGACTGCAAGACAGTGGTGACTTCATGTGTGCAATGTGTCGGGGAGAGCACGTAGAAAGTGTCAGGCATGAAAGGACTGATCTTGCTGGCAAGTCTCTTGAGTGTGTTGAGTTTTGTTACTTGGCAGATATGTGCTGGAGGTGGGACTGGGGCTAGCTTTGTGGCTAAACTGTGGAGTGGTTTGATTAAGTTCAGGAAGCTGTTGCTTCTCCTAGCACTGTGAGGGATCTCCCGACAAGCAAAGGGATCTTTGCATGCAGCATGTGTTAGGAGTGTAATGCTGCATGGTAGAAAGACCTGGGCAGTAAAGGAAGGGGATATTCGCAGACTCAAACATACAGAAATGACACGATTGGGTGGATGTGCAGTGCATCCTTTTGCAAGGTCTGGAGGGGATAGGTTTAGGATGGAAGAGTTAAGAGGTGGGATGGGACTAGAGTGTATTGGTGCTGTGATGAGAAGAGGTAGAACAAGATGGTCTGGGCATGTGGTGAGAATGGGGGATGAAAATTGGGTGCATGAGTGAGAAGTGTTAACACTGGGGGTTGGGTTGCACGACGAAGACCAAAAAAGACCTGCGCCAAGGTCATAGTGTGTGACCTCAGGGATATGGGACTGAATAGGGAGGCTGCCTGAAAACAAGAAGCATGGAGAGCCACCATTAGGTGACTAAAGCTGAAGCATGCAAACACAGAGCATTAATAAATAAACAAAACGAACATCTATGAACAACATTTAGCCTCTTCAGTCCAAAAACATATATACCATACTGCTATTTTTCCATCTACCAGCTCATTCAACTCAAACCTTTAGTAGTCAAGGGGATGAAGGACAACTCTAACTTTAAAAATCTATACAAATTGAAACAAATGTGATGGCAGCAGGCATTAAAAAAGTACAGCAGACCCTCATTATGTGATGAACTGGTAAGAGATAGCATTTCCACTTATACGATCATCATTATCTGTTACGAAGCCTCACCGGTCTACCAGTAAGTACAATCACTGTTTTTGCTTATGCAATTGCAGACATGTATGCTTACTGCCATTTGTTTGTTACAAGATAACCTCAACTGTTTATATCAGTTGTGTTGGTCAGTGATTGAACAATTGTGTGTCCCGTGAATTCAAGAAACAAGTGAAAAGGTAGTAAAGTGAAATTACTACCAGCTTAAGGGAGCTGGCAACTTTTTCATCACAAGTAAGATGTGAAGGGCAATTAGGTTAAGTAACTACCACCTGCAGTCATTGGAAACTTTATGTTTCACTGGGAGGGCAGTCCTTGGACAAAAGCATCACCAATTAACCAATGTTATAACTAGCACAGTGTACAGAATAATATGTGATGGATTTTTTTTTTAAATACTGTACATCATTGTAAAAGGAGGACATGCTGTACATCCTTGGGGTGAAGGCCAAGAATAATTCAAAGATAACAAACCATTACACTGAAAGGTAAAATGAAGTAAAGAATGCTCAACTAACCTGTGGTGCTGGGTAGATGGCAAATTCTAGCTTGCTTTTCTTTCCATAGTCAACAGACAAGCGTTCCATAAGCAGGGAAGTGAAGCCTGAGCCGGTACCTCCACCAAATGAGTGGAAGATAAGGAACCCCTGAAAGTATAACAACTCATTACCTATCTTTATAAACACCATGAAATGAGGTGGGAATAACTGCCCCCCCATCCTTTTAACAAATTTGGGATAACTGTATATTTAAATCTGTCTATTTTTCATAGTAAAACAGACTATACAAGGTAGAAGGGTTTCATCCCTCAATGACTGGTGTACCACTTTTTTCATGTACTTAACATTTCCCAGTAAAATACAAGCTAGGAAAAAAAATGCACTACATACTTTTCAGGCTGCACTCCTTTAAAATAACTAACACTGACAATACATGCATTGAATGAACTGTCCACCAGTGTGCTTGTTAAAATAACATTTGTCTGAAGTTAATACCGTATCTGGTTGGATGGGGTGGCTGGAAAAGTTGACAACAGTTGCCACATGTGAAAGAAATGTTAGAACTTTCCAAGATCAACCAATTAACTAGCCTAGTTTCATAATTCTCTAGTGCACTTTCCAAAGGCAATATCCTTCATTTAGTCAATGTGGAAATACTGTAAATGGCAGACAAACAGAGCAAGGTCTGTGGTAGAATGTACAGTAATCCTATACAGGACTCCATGCTACCACACAATCTATTCTACACTGGCCTATCATACCTCACTATGGAACTGACTGAGCAAAGAATAAGGGCATAAAGCAAATAATTTCAATTACAATCTGGAAATACAGGACACCACACACACATACCTGTAAGTACAAACACCCAATCTGCTTTACTGCCTTACTTTTAAACAGAAAACCATTCTAATCTAACAACTAATAGAAATACTAAATGAAACACTAATAGAAATACTAAAACAAAATGAATTACAGGTGGTAGCAAATACAGTGGGCAGAATACTGAAGAGAATTATGGGGAAAAAAAAAAAAAAAAAAGTCTTGTTTAGAGACACGAACTTCTGGCTGAGAGTAGGCGCCAACACCAACAACTAAATCATTAAACCATTTTAATCTTAAAGTTTGAGGGGGGGGGGGGAGAAAATTTAAAAAATCAGACAACAGCATGTTAAAATTCTGAAAACTACTCTATTTCCAAGTCCTAAATTTAGGCATGATTAGCAAACTGTCCTCAGTAACTAAAGGAAGCAAATATGGAATAAAATGTGTTCGTACAAATGTTACAGCCAGCATCTTAGTAACTGCCCCTTTTGGTATGCTTAAGACATTCGTTTGAAAGTTGTGCGGCTTCCTGTGATTCTTACTGCAGCAGAATATATGAAGTCAGCTGTTAAAGAGGTGGGGCTCTTTTACAGACAACCTAAAAGCATACTCAAGATAACTATTCAACAATCTAGAGAAATGTTATCTATGGCAGAAACTACTAATCAAACTACTGTACCTGTAGTCCTGTGCATTGGTCAGCCAACTTGCGGATTCTGTCTAGCACCACATCCACAATCTCCTTGCCAATGGTGTAGTGACCCCTAGCGTAATTGTTGGCAGCATCCTCTTTTCCAGTGATCAGCTGCTCAGGGTGGAATAACTGCCTGTACACTCCAGTTCGCACCTCATCTGCAAGCAATTACAAACATCAGTTTACAATTACCACTCAAGAAACCAATAATGAGCATTCTTAAACTGACCAATTCCTGACTGGCAGACAAAAGGAAAAATGTGGTGCATGCCCTTGTTAAGCATTTTATTAATTTCAAAAGGGGACTGCTGAATTACACTGCTCTACAATTTCGTGTAGTCCCTTTTCCATATCCACTGTTTATGCTATAAGCAGTATACGCCACTTCCCTTTCGTTAGCCCCCCCCCCTCCCCCCGCGCTTTTATGTTGTCCCCCTTCTTCAGTAAGGAATAAGGCGTTGCCCCTAGGTAGAGGCCTTAGGTTTGGAGTAAGTTACACTTTATGCCCTTCCTGATGTCTACCAATGACACTTGGGCAGACTCAAACCTCAGACTCCTTGGCAAGAGTGGAGAGCTTTAACCCACTGAACCACAGCTGCTCAAAATTTTTCATTTAGATATCAACAATCTATGCCTTATTTATGATCTACTCAACATCTATCTGAAACCTGCCTACCAAAAAATAACACTAACAAATTTCAATTCAGCTACAAAGCTTCAATACATTTACTTGGTTTATGGCACAGTTATATAAACAATATGGCAAACTATAAACTACTGTAGCCAAAACCCATTAGTGGTAACATCATGAGATCCTTACCCACAACAGAAGGCTCTAGGTCAACAAAGACTGCCCTGGGTACGTGTTTGCCAGACCCAGTCTCGCTAAAGAAAGTGTTGAAGGAGTCATCACCCACACCAATGGTCTTGTCAGAGGGCATCTGGCCATCAGGCTGGATGCCATGTTCCAAGCAGTACAGCTCCCAGCAGGCATTGCCCATCTGCACACCGGCCTGGCCAACATGGACTGAGATGCACTCACGCTTGGGAAGAAAATTCCAAATGCCAATGAAATTCAACTCTTTGCAGACAAAAAGTGTGCTCCATGTAAGAATTCTCCATTATCACAGAACACACTACTATCAACAATCACCTCCCCTATCCTTTCCTTTACCCTGTCAAATACCCGCTCCCTACTTACCTCCCTCAGCCAAATTCCCCCACCTGCCCATTCAGCCACTGTCTTTCCCTTCCATTCTCTACCCCAACAACCTTCCCATGGTTGACTACTACTAATGCATCTCCCCACCCCCCAAGCGTCTCATTCTCTGTGTGCCAGTCTAAGCATAGGCTTCTCAGCCTGCTCCCGAGGCCCAGTAGTCCACCTGCATATCATACACCACATGTCACAATCTACCCCATCCATCCATGTTCCTTCCCCTTATACACAGTACCACCCACAACTCCCTCCCATCCTGCCACCAAGTGCCCTTCTGTCCCACCACCCTTCCATCGACCGTCCCACCACTCCTTGGTAGACTGCCCCCCCTCTTGTCCCACCATCCCCGGGCTGACTGCCCCCTCTCTTGTCCCACCAACCCTGGGCTGACTGCCTCCTCTCTTGTCCCACCATCCCTGGCCTGACTGCCCCCTCTCTTGTCCCACCATCCCTGGGCTGACTGCCCCCTCTATCCAACTAAATTAGATTCAACTGTCCCCTTCTCAGTCCCACCACCACATTCAACTGTCCTCTCCATCCTGAACCTCAGCTGATTATATCATTGTTCATTCAGAACAACTTGATTATGAATTTACTGCTGTCTGCCTACAGTTACTCATCAGCTAATAATACTGCCAGATGAGGGCCAGTATCATGGGATTATGACACCAGGTAGTTTCATACCCATTTACTAAGTTCTAAAAAATCAAGGTAAAATCATCGTTTCAACTCCTAACAGAATTAGGGGATTTTGAACATATGTTTCGGTACTTTAGACAATTCTAAGACTTTCCTTCCATGGCATTTTTCTCGTTTTTTTTTCTTTTACTCTAACCTAACCTAACCTACCCTTAAGTAAAAATAATTTGCAAAGAAAATGTCAGAAAAGGGTCTTAGAATTTTCTGAAATATCGAAAAAATGGATAAACAACTCTGGTGGGGGTTGAAACGATAACAGAACCAAAATCAAGATAGCTAACCAGAAATACTAGATAATGGATCCGCCTTTCAGCAACTTCCCTACAGCACGTCAGACAATATTACACTGAATCTTTAGTCGTCCAGCAGATTTCTGGGAGTGCACGAGCTACAAGTAAAAATTCTAACAAACTGTGCAATACAGGTCATGGAGAAGCTGCTGGCAATACGTGTTTTGCGGTTGCCGGGTGATCATGCGGGAGGGGGGGAGATACGGGGGTGGGGAGGGGAAGTCGTGGTGGGAGGAGGCCATGACATGTAAGAAAAGTAGAAGAGAAAGTTGGTGGATGGGGGCGTGAAGGACGTTAGAAATTAACTAATAGAGCAAGTAAACAGTACGTAAAAGTGTGGCAAGAAATGTACTGGAAATTTAAACTCGTGAAACAGAGGGCGAGCGGGGGACCAGAGTGCTGAAAATGGATACGGAAAAACCGGAGTGGCTGACAAATAATGAAAATTAAGGCGTGGAATCGGGTGGTGGGTGTGTAGAGAGTGGAGTGGCGAGTCGGTAAGCGGGGGTACCGGGGAGGAAGCCGCATGAGTGAGAGGCCACATCTGGGGGGGCAGGAAATGACTCAAAGACACTTATTTCACAACTTTCACCAGACACTCAAAAGATTTTTCAAACACTAATAACGCAGTATGTGAAATAAAAAATTCATGGGATCAACATATATGACAGATCGACCTGTCGCAAACGTTAACATGAAAACTATGATAACCGAGCGCTCAACGCATAAGCATTACAACCTCTTTATTCACGCCTTACGCTCTAAGTCACCAATATAATTAAACAAAAACACAAACACACATATGACAGTCAAGTTATCTTACCATTCTGGAGAAGTTTAAGGGGTTCTCGGGAGAGGAGAGACTGTCACAGGAGCTGCTTCGGTGGTTCCCGTAATAGTGCTAAGGATGCGCGCCGGATCCCCCTTTATATATAACCTTGCATCACGTGGTCTGCGCACACCAGTTAAAATCGCCCCACCTTTACCAGATTTTCACTCCGATACCCTTCGTGTTCGTCTTTTAAATAGCCTGTTAACTCTAAAAATCTTGTGTTTTATTGTACTGGATGTGTCGGACGAACTAAATGTCACCATGCACCTCTTTCATTAAAAATTTAATGCCCAATGATCACAGTCTGCGCAGGTTCTGGATGCTTCTCTTAATGTTACCAGTTTTTACGTTTCTGTTGCTTTTTCTTGCATTCCTGCTAGAGAAGATGAGCTTCGATACTTGCTAGGTTATATCCATTCGTTGTACTGCAGTCATTTTACATGAAATGATTGCCACTAGACCTGTTCGTAATGGAACTAAAAGCATCAATTGATTATAGATATTTCACTTAACTGCTCTCAAACTACGTGTTAAACACACATTGCATAATGATGTCTTGCTCTTGCTGACTCAACACTGTCATATTATGGTGAGGCAGAGTAAAAATCTTATCCCTGAGAAGAGGTGGATAAAAATACATCTTTCAGCCGCACCCCGCGTATGGCATCAGCAGTGAAATGCCGCCCTTTCTTATCTCTAACGGTTACCAAGGCACTACCCTGCTTAAGTGCCGGTCTAATATCCAGGGATTTACATGACTATAACTACAGTTTCCTGTTACACAGGAAATAGATGTTAGCGGCCAAGGACAAGTCTACGCACCATGAAAAATCACAACCATGACTGCACACACATGACAAGGCCATACGTGCAATAAATGTTTATATACGGCCCAAAATAAACCTAGCCAATAAATCTAACAAAATCGCATTCCGCTACATATTGTGCCTCTGTCATGCTTACAATATACAAGTCTCCAAATTCGGCATGAATCTTTTGGCCTATATTCCATAAACGTCAAAGGAATATGAGCAACAGGATGAAGGTGTGTCAGCAGGCTCTGTAAACGACACACCTCTGGAAATGTCCTCTGTCATGTGTATATTTAGCTGTGAGGATAACCATGACATCAGGGAGTTGCAAAGGACGGTTGGAGGGAGCGGAGGTGGGCGGGCCAAGGCAAGGGTGAAAGGGAGGGGTGGGAGGCTGCGAGTAGGGATGTGAGGGTGACGGTGGGGAAAGGGAGAAAAGAGAGGGGGAGAGAGGATGTAGTGGGAATGGCAAGGTGGAGCGAGAGGGAGGGAGAAAGAGAGAGACTGAAGAATGTGAGGCAAAGTGAAAGAAAACGAAAGCAGAAAAGGGGTCGACGAGTGTGAGGTGAAAGGGAGGGAGAGAGTGAGGTAACGAATGGAAAACGAGAAAGGAGCATGAAGGTAGGGGAAAAGGATGAAAGAATGAATTAACTTTGAAGATGAAGTAACGTAGGCTATAAGGCAATGAATTTCAGATTTTTTTTTTTTCAGAAAAGGAAAGAGAAAAGGAAGCAGGAAAGGTATGTTAGAATGTAGAAAGTAACCAGAGGGTGAAACAAGAGAATGGAGGAGACAGAAGAAAAGAGAAAATAAAGACGGGATGCAAGATGGACTGCACGAGAGAGAGAGAGAGAGAGAGAGAGAGAGAGAGAGAGAGAGAGAGAGAGAGCAGGTTTGATCCAGGTCATTAAATTTCCGATGGTTGCTTGGGGACAATTATTATAGCTACTGCCTTTGACTACCTTTGGTGCCTTCGCTGTGGAATGAATAACAATGTCCTTCTCTGGTGTCCAGGTTGTAGCAATACAAGCTGGATTATTTTTTTTTTATTCTTTTGTTTTTCCTTCCTCTGTTCAGTTAATGTAAAAAAAAAAAATGGCGATAATCAGATTTGTCTTTCCTGCCAATTTTCATTCTCTCTCTCTCTCTCTCTCTCTTCCTTCACTACCGGTACTAAGCATTAATAAGCCTATACTCACTTGGCAACAAACTAGAGAAGTGCTGGACACGAGAGAAAATGAAAAACTATGATAAAAGGCGAGAAACAGTCAAATGCTATCTGAATGGCGTCATACCTTTCGTCATCATCCTTTCCTGTTTCTGCATTCATGGGACATTCCACTGCCCTCATAACCAAAGCTGCCTAAACACCACACAGTCCTCCATTTATTCTAGAGAAAATGACAAGTGATACTATTGAACCAACAAACTCAGATCTGAAACGACGTATATGTTTAACTATAGGCTATACACTGGTAAATTAAACTATGTTGATTAACTATGAAAATAATATATTCTAAGATGCACTTAATCTACTATGCGTGGGTTAAGGGGGTATCACACGGTACCTGAAATCATAGTTTGCCGACGGAATGCGTTTCTGGTTTGCTGGAACCACAGGCTCCAGACACAAACCATGCTCCTCGAACGCCGCCGACGGTCGGCAAAAATGTAAACAAACACAACGTAGGCTTTCTTGTGAAACATGAGATCCTTGTGATCCCAAAGACAAGGGAATGGCTTTATTTTTTCAATGAGGGCAATTTCTGCAACCCTTGTCCATAATATCTGCCCAGATGCCATCGTATACCCAGAGTTGAATGAACAGCAATGTACAATACTCCTTCACCCAGCGTGGAGTGTTGTATCTGCGCTCCCAATCATGAAAACAACTGAATTATCGACATCGTTACTTCACCCCTGCACGATATAAAAGGTTATTTAAACTTTCATAATTAATTACATATATAATGGAAAGTAACTGACACTCTAGGAGGGAATTATAACTTTAAAAAAAAAGTTTTGTCCCTGATTCCTTGGCCACTGAATGGATATGGATGGAAATGGGTCTTGCCGACGGAATACTCTGCGGCTACCTCGGTTTTGTGGGCGGTTACCGCGATTTCGTCGGCAAGATTTCAGGTACCGTGTGATACCCCCTTTACGTTTGGGCTCATTTCTTTAGGATATGAAGTGTATACTGTATATATCGTTGGGCTGGTTGTGTGTTTGTGTTGTATATGCTTAAGTTAGGCTACGTTGGATGTGTTGACCATGTAACTTGGTTATGCTGTGCGTTCTGAGATGTTATGGCGAACGCAGCTGTGCCGATATGTGTGGGAGGTGGTTAAGTGGTGGTTGTAGCAGCTGTGTGAGAGTGGGTGAGGGAGAGAGGAAAGGAGGGAGCGACAGAGGAGATGAACGGAGGAGAGTAGCAGGCATGAGGATCGAAAGAGAAGGGAAGGGGAAGATAAGAAGAATGGAGAGAAAAACGGAGCAAAGAAGGGAACAAAGTGGGAAGAGGAAGACAGAGAAAGCAGGGAAGAGAAGAGTGGTAAGAGGGAAAGAGGGAGAAGTGATAAGGAATAAAAAGAAGAGAACAGGAGAACTAGGAGATCCTGCAGTAGGAAAGGGGTGAAATAAAGAAGAAAGAATTAAAGAGTAGGGATAAAAAGGGTGCTAGCAGGGAAGAGGGAGTAGAGGACAGAGAACAGCTAGGGTAGGAGAATGAGAGGGGGGAAATGGAGAGAGAGGGAAGAAATAAAAACGGAGCTGAAAAGAGAACGGGAAGTAGGCGAGGAAGAAGAAAGATACAGTAGGAATGAGCGGGGAGTGAGGAGAATAGAGGCAGAACCGCAGAAAGAGAAGAACAAAGATGAAAAGGGTGGTTGGCAGAGGAAGGCATGCACGAAGTAGCAAGAGAAGCGAAAGAAAAGTGAAACAAGCAGAAGGACGAGAAACACAGTAGAGAGTAAAAGTGAACTGGGGACAGGAAAAAGAACGAAAAGCACAGTAAAGAAGGAGTAAACTGGATGAAGGTATAACAACGAGAAACAGCTGGAGAGAAGAACGAGAAACACAGTAATGAGAGTAAGAGTGAACTGGGGAGAGAACGAGAAACACAAGAGTAACAAGTGAGTTATATGACGTGAGTAGTATAAATTATAATCTACCCTGAAATACTTTAAGTAAATAAATAAATAAACTGCTACATCACCTCATAATGCTGTGCCAGTTAACATCCTCTTGTCCTTATTCCTCCTGCAGAAAATAAGGCATTATGTGAACCAAACCATACGTGCTCCCTACGTGTCAACAAGTGGGTTGGTGGAGGGTTAGTGCCCCTCCCTGTAAAACAAATAACTCGGAGTCAAATGGCCACCCCTTACGGGATTATGGCGTCTGGCAATAGATAGATAGATAGAGTTGACAGTTCTCTCGTTTTTTTTTTTCTTTTGCTAGGAGCAACAGATGACACGGAAAGACTCTGCACTCGCTTTTTCTTTTCCATACTGAAATAAATAAATAAATAAAGCATAGTTACGGCAGGAAATCGAATGTAAATATGCTCACGAATCCCATCCCTTCCCACATGATCATGAGCGTGATGAGACATACCAAGGTCAAGATCTTCCATTTGGGTCTAATTGTTGCTGGGTGTTATGGCATGGCAACTGCACGTCCGTATGCCAAAAGTTCGTATACTGTTCTAGGGCATAGCACCTGATATAAAGTGTGGAGGAAGTATATAAGATTAGATAAGGGATGGTCGGTGGACAGATAAGGGCGTAAATTGAGAGAGGAGTAGGTTGAATGTGGGGAGTGGTTATGTAAAGGGTTAGATGACAATTAAAAGAAGCCAAGGAGCAAGAGGATAACAATGAATGAAGAAAGACGAGAGATAGATGGGGAGGAAAGATGGGTGAGGGAGAGAGGTTGGAAGAGAGGGAGGAAAAGAAGAAATGAAACAGGTGGATATGGGGGGGAACTTGATCATTATACCTGTACGTCAGGGAGAGACAGAAGAGGAGGAAGAAGGAAGGATTATGTAAGGAGGACGAGAGAAGGGAGAGACAAAGCGAGGAGGAAAAAAGGGCTCAAAAGGAAAAGAAAAGAAAAGAAAGGCGAGGAGAAGAAAAGTGCACGATGAGAAAAAAAAAACGAAAAGAAGTAGGAAGAGAAAACGAAGGAGGGGAAGAGAAAAGGGAGAAGAAAGGACAAGAAGGAGGAAGAAGAAAGGGAAAAGATAGGATAAGAATGACAAACACACAAACACACGAGAGAGAGAGAGAGAGAGAGAGAGAGAGAGAGAGAGAGAGAGAGAGAGAGATTCCATATTAGCCCTATTGCTGTATGAATATGCTCGTAGCCTTCCGGCAGCCATTATAAGATCTACTTGCAAAAAATTGTCTGGTAGCAGTCACAATAAAACCCTAAGTCCGCTCATTGCTTAAAATTGTCCTAAACTGAAGCATTTAATTTATATTAAGCCTCGTCCATTATTTAAAATTCCAGAGTAAGCTATCTTACGCTGCTTCTTTATATACTCAATCTTCATCATCTGGTTTCATTATGCCGGTCTAATACCGTTACGTAATGTATTGATTAAAGTGAATCACAGTGGCTACGTAACGATCCGCGCTAATCGACTGATAAGGAATGATCAATATCCGGCTGGGTGACAGTAGAGGGCAAAAGAAGTTAAGAAGGGGTCACACTACCCATATTTTCTACGAGAGAGAGAGAGAAATAGAACAATGGATATTTACTGTGAAAGTTCAGCAACGTCACGCACGTCAACGATTGAGGTCAGTTAGTTAAACGTTCGTTGCTCTTATGACATTTAACATAATCTCTGCTTTATTAACCTCAATTCACCATGAGGTCACTCTCTGAATGAGAGAGAGAGAGAGAGAGAGAGAGAGAGAGGTAACTAATTGTAGAATGTGGGTGGGTCGCTCAAATATACATACATGCGCACACAGTCACGTCCCCAAACATGATCTCCCCTGGCTACACACACACACACACACACTGTTCCCTGTACTGTACTTTATTCAGCTCTTGCAGTTTCCATTCTCTTTATCCAGTCTTTGCAATACCTCGCTTCTTATTGATTAGGTGATAGAGGATAAATCTTTATTGAGATACACACCAATTCATTTTTTTTTTTTACAAACAAACTTGGTAATCTTTAGCAATGACCAAATTATTTTGACCTTGTTAATGATTCTCGTTTGTTAAGTTAGTCAGTAGTCTTACTGATGATCAATTTAAAATTATTTTTTACCTTATCATCAAGAGTTGATCGCATGGACACAGCCAAGGAATGGGGGCTGAGGGCCCTTAAGTCCCCCAAACTCATTTCTAAAGATTATGCTGAATGGGATTGCATTACTTTAGTTAATTACTGTATTTATAGTTTTATCCATTCGGCTATTAACGATTGTTACTTCACGTGGCTCTACACTAAATGACAAGCCTATTGGTTTTCCTGTACCCCTGGAAACAATGCTGGGTGGTAAACATATAACTAAAAAATGGGGCGGGGTGGAGCCAATTATGATTCCCCTGTTAACTGGGTGGAGAAACACAAATACGGCATCCATCTTGCAACCAAACTGCCACACTTTTCCCTGTGCCTTGCCATGGTCATGTGCTGTCAACTGCAAGGGAACATTGGTTCATTGCACATGTCAGCCCTGCAGGGGCAAACCTACACCAGCCTCAGGACGTTGTCGGAGTGTGGTGGGTGCCCTTGGGCCAGGCAGAGCCCGGGGTCAGCGGCGTGCCCCTCTGTGGCTGGGGGCTGCGGCTTCGTCGGGGGAAGGGGGCCATCAGGGGTCATCTGCGGCCATGGTGTCCCTGTAAGTCCGTCAGCATCTGCGTCTGGGGAGGGGACAGCTGATTAGACAGTACGCCCACGACCGGTCCACTCCACATGCTGTGCCACAACGTACTGTTGGGGAGCAATCTCCACCCCAGGTGGTGTGGGGGGAGGCAGAGGGGCATCTCACTCGGCCACAGGAGGGGTGGGCTGAGCCAGAGACCTGCTCCTCTACGGGAGCCTCTGGCCCAGTGGAGGGAAAACTGGCAGTCGCTTCCTCCGCTTGGCAGGTCCAACAGACACTGCCGCAGCTCCACGCTAGGGACGAAAGAGGAGATTTTGACGAAGCTCCTCCAGCCTGGCAAGTCCGGTGGATGTTGCCCAGGCTCCCAGGCTGGGGAGTGGTGGAAGGAGATTCAGTAGATACAGATACTCCTCCCGCCCAGTAAGTCCGGCGGATGTTACCAGGGCACCGCTCATCCCGCGGGCGTCAGGAGGGAGAGATCCAGCAGACGCTCTTGGCTGGGCAGGTCCAACGGACGTTACCATGCTCCTGCTGTCGGGGGATAGTTGCAGCCGCGGAGTACCTTTCGGGTGCCTCCGCTATGGCAGGTCCGGAGGACAGTCGGGAGAGATCCGGTGGACGCTCTCACGTCAGCTAGTCTGGTGGACATAACCGTGCCTCCGCGCTCCCGACAGCGGGTGGCAGAAAAGGGAGAACCGGCGGTTGCTCCCTCTACAGCAAATCCGGAGGATGTTGCTGTGCCACTGCTCCCCTGGGGTGTCGTAGGGCTGAGAAGACTGGCGGTCATTCTCTCACTGCTGGCAGTTCCAGCAGGATCTGCCGAGGGCCTACATGGGACTGCTTGACTGCAAGTCCCACCCCGAGTCTGGCGATGGCTGCTGCGGCCAGATAGTAATGTCTCCAGACTGCTTTCTTGGTGTTGGTCCGGTTGCGGGGAGGAGGTGCATATGGGAGAAGGTGACATGGGCCCGTGTGGCCCAGAAGGTAGAGTCACCTGTCCGGTGTCCCCTTGTAGGGTGGTTGTCACCTCCCCGTCATCTCCTTGGTGGGTGGGGGCGTCGTCATCAGGGGGCATTTTACCTCTCATCCCCTCCCAAGGGATGATGGGGAAGATGCCACCCATGGGATCCCACAAGAGAACATCAGAAAGGGGACAATGCAGGATCAGCTTGAAAGGATGTATCTGTTTCAGTCTGTGCAAAAACTTGAATGGACACTGCAGACCTACAGTATGTACTTGTTGCACCATGCATGGGACTTACTCCCAGGCCAACAGTATGCTCTTCATATATGAAGATTGCAAATTCTGTGATCCATGGGCTGAATAATGCTTGAGGGTACTGGAGAGTGCCTTGAATGATCCCCAACAGGGCAAAGTCTAAGAGCATGGAGAAAGGAAGTGAAGAAAATGAACTGTTACACTTTGGGAGAAAGATTCCTGCTGCCTCATGATGAAGATCTTTCACTGCACAAGGAGGTCATTCTGGAAGTTGCACTTAAACTGACTCCATCCTGGGAGAAAAAAAAAAAATGCTACCTTGTTGCAAGGGGATAGAGCTGGATGAAAGTGAGACTTGTAAACATGAGGACAGAACTGACCAAGGGGACTCCACTCCAACCTGTCAACACTCATTCAATAGGATGCACCTAGGCAGCCATCACACCCATTAGAGACTGACTTCAAAATCCAACAGAGTCATATGAAAGAACTCTGATACAGATTACAACATTCAGAGCAGAAGGACCTCTAATGTCTCCAGTACGTATCCTCTATAGAGAGCACAGATACTGATTTTGATATGTGAGATCATAAAACAGAAACCAGGTATATGGAAACAATCAACAACGTTCTTCTCACAGTAATGAAGGTCATGGAGTCAGTAAAGGAATCAGCCCCTTCCAAACCAAGATCTCCATAGGTCACATTAGAGGTAGATACCACATCTGGGAAACAACTGTTGTCAAATAAGGTCAAAGATCCACAACCTCAAGAAACCCTACAATATCTTGAAGTGCCCTTTGAACTTGGAAGAAGTTTAAGTGAAGGATTCCCATGAATTACACTAGAGAAAAGTATGCTGCACAACAGAATACCTAAAGCGCTATCTTGAAGAAACTGATATCAGGAAATCTGGTAAAGAACATCAGGAACATCAAAACCATCAAGGGATCTTCACAGATACCTATCTAAATGGTGGCCACTTTACCTCCTTGAAGCAGAACATGAAACATTTAGTATTCAGCACAGAATGAAGGACCAGAAAACTTGATTCTTCAGCTAAATGCTACTACTCTTTGACAAGGGCCTGGTGAAAGATGCAAAATGTACAACTGCCTTAGCTTCTCTAAAATCAAGAATCTGACTGAACATTTGGAATACCTCATTCCCATCCTAAAGGTTAAACTCACGTTCTTTCAGTATGATACTCTTATTTTCCTTGTGTGGCCTTTGTTTATACAGTGAGTAGTGCTAGAGCTAACACTCATATGGAGAACTTATTTTAACCAATGTATATACATGTTAGCAATCTACCAAGAAGGAAAAGTATTTCACATAAACACAGTACTGTATATACATACCCACTTGGCAGGTATAGCAGGTGATAACAGGATCCCACCACCATTACTTCTGTGTGATGTTATTATTGTTGTTGTTCAGTATCCCCAGTCTATCTGGTCAAACAGACCCATCAACCACAGGCAAGCAACTGCCCCTGCAGGGGCATCTTGTACAGTGAACTGATGTTCCTTTGCAGTGGACAGTGCCTTGCCTCAGTGAAGCGTGGGCAAGAATGTATAGGCTTGGTTCTCGGCTGGACATCACATTTGCATCTCTCCATCCAGTTAACAGGGACAACCTGTGAGGCTCATCACCCTGTCATTTGGCTACATGGTTACCATCTAACACTGTAAATGGTTTCCTAAGTTACAGGAAACCATTAGTCTCGTCACTCACTGCAGAAACACCTGAAGTGTAAGAAGAGTACAGTTGAGTCGCATAAAACGTGTGTTTCTAAAACATGGCTTTCTAATTCACGGCATGGTCCCGCTCAGAACCAAAAGTACAGTAGCATAAACTGCGGTTATATGTTTAAAGTGCGGTCTTTTGGCACCAAAGTGACGCATTTCTGGTGAGATTTCCATAGCATCAGTTCTGCAAACCACAGCCATCAGCCATTCACAGGCAAGCATGACAAGCAATGACAAGCCAATCATAACCCTTCCCTGGCACCAAGTGCGCGCACTACTTTATTCAGTCCATTGTGTATTCCTGCACCACCACACTCACCTCATCCCTGCCTCAAGCCTTGGAACCCCCACTCCCATCCCTTCCACTTAAGCACTGTCATTGGTCGGAGTCAGGTACAACCCTTTAATATTGTTTATTTAATGTTAAATATTCTTTATTCCCAGTAATACATGCATTGAATAATTACTTCTATGTTCACTGGTGACTATTTGGGTGTAGGTAGGGTGATATGTGGCAACTTGGCCAAGAGGCCAAAACTGTAAGTAATTTTTCCCATGAGTTGTGTTATTTATAAACCACGTAATTTCAAAAGCACGGCAATAGTCCAGAACCATATTGCTGCGGATTAGATGACTCAACTGTAATAAAAAGTGATAGAAAGGATGGGAGAAATAGGAAGACAGGAGGGCAGATGCAGAAAAGGAATGATAAAGGTGAAGGAAGAAGTAGTCAGCAATACACCAAGTGAGTGGATGATGGTCACCACCACCTACCACAATGAAGAAAGGGTAATATGATTTATTATCCAAACAATCAAACAACTCTCTTCACATGAAGCATTTATTTGAAAACTTGATAAGTGACCACAATACTTGGAGCTACCAAAGCCAGGGCTGGAAGGGGAAGGAGCATAGGGAGGGGGAGACACCCCAATAGGGAAGGAAGGGGGGAGAGAAACACTCTGAATCCTTCCAGTACTAACCTATTTCTCTACTATCTCTCTTTTCATGTTTCCCTCTCCCTTGACTCCATCCACCCAATGCCAAGGCTGAACTCAGAAAAAATAAAATTAAAAAGAAAAGAGAACCGAGGATAACAACTGTTGGCCAGAGAGAATAAATCTAGGAAACAGGTGCTAAGGCATTATATCATATTGTATCCATCCTGGCAGAGGTGAGAGACGAAAGGAAGAGGGATTGGGTAGGCTTTAGGAGGGCAAGGAGCATAACCAAGTGAGAGCTAAAATGATGCGTTCAGGTGAAACTACGATGAGAATTTATCCTTATATCTGCTGGTCCCCTCCCTTTCACCCTCACCCTAACCTCCCTGGTATTATCTGTGAGGGATGGTGGGAGGAAAGGGGAGGAAGGAGCTAAATCTTGTCACTTGCATAAAATTCGCGCTCGGAGTTTGCACATCTGGGACAACAAAAATCAATGGGAGAGGAAGAAAAAATTATTAGCTATCTTACATTCAACATGCCCATAATTGGATGTCTTCTTCTTTGTAAGCCACAATGAAACTGATGTTTCTATCTATTGGAGAGGATCAAATGGCTGGCTTCTATTACTGAAATATGAAAAGATGAAATCAAGATACTCCAGAGGGCCTCCTATCCTTCCCAAGACATCATGTACAAGTATTATTCTTCACCTACGGTACACAGCATGTCTTCAGCGGCAAGGAGATATTCGTAGGAAACTGTAGTGAGTCGAACTAGGATGAACCCCGCCATGTCATAAAAGGGGTCAGTGGTGGAGGAGAGGACCTTAAAACTAATGAGAAAAAAAAAAAAAATTAGGGTTCGTGCACCTTTGCTCTGTGTGATCAATTATGAACACCTCTCACAATCTTTTCTTATTATACAAGAATCAGAAACTGTAGCTGGACCTATGGATTTTGTCTCTGTTACAGCTGGGTGAAACACTTAAGAATTCCATTGGGCAAGAGTTTGACGGACACTTAAAAATTGATCTCTTGCTCGTGGTGTTGACAAAGTTGCATCTTCTGACTAGATCCACTGACAACCAACGTCACTAACTGCTGCAAATATCCACTTTTGATGGAGCTTTCTCTTTCATGGTGAAAACATGAACTAATATGGAGTTTGATATATCTATTTGTATATACTCTTACGGCTTTATATACTGTATTTATGAAAGGGGGTTGGGGTATCAAGTCTTCCATTAATATAAATAGAATTGGACATTTGTGAACATGGAGACCTCGCATCCAATCAAAAATCTCCCAAATCAAAGAGGAGCATCTCAATGAGCATCTGAGAGAGAGGAGACAGTGGTAGTTGTGGTGGCAGTTTCCCAAGGTTGGTAGAGAAGGCAGGCTGGCTAGCAGAGGCGGCGGCAGTTGCGGTGGTGGCAGCAGGAGGAAGAGGAGGGCAGGGAGGAATGACTACATCTTTGCTCTTTCCTCAGTCCTTCCCATTGTCCTCCTCAATACTCTTCATACACCTCTTCCTCTTCCTTCACCTCTCCATCCTCACCTACTTTTGTCCTTCTGACGATCCTGAGGGGAGAGGAAAAATTATATCAGGTACATGGGCATACAAAAAAAATGAGTATGCTACCTCAAAGTTTAAAGATTACGTTATCCTAGCTATCTAATTCATATTTCAGCTTTCACAGTTATATATGCTTCAAAGTTGTGTGACTGTGCTTGAACCGACACTTTCACATTTTTCTACAAACCATATCAACTGATACTAATTTTCAACTAGCTATCAGCAAACTACCAAAAATGCTCATGGGCTTATACTGTTTACTGTTCTATGATCTACAAATTTTGTTTGGTGAATGCATATTACACACTCCATCAAGCCATGCAGTTAATACACAGTCCATCCATGGGAGGAGTGGAACTTCAAAATTAATTATTTTCTCATTTGGAGTTTCCTTTATTTATTTATTTACTTTTTTCAGCTGTAAGTACTGTAATTTATTTTCTTCAACTAGACACATACATACATTTAACAGTACCACAATAAAATGGTGACACATAAAATCTTTGGCTTTTTCCCTTTTTACTATTACCTTTGTCAATAACATTTATGTTCTGGCACCATACTGAACATTCTTTCAAATACAAACAGCAAATCAGAGAAGAACAGACAAACAACTCCCTACATGCGGCTACAAACACCTATAACAAACTGGTATACACATACAGTCTATATGTGGTAATAAAAAATGCATGAAAGGATCCAGTTAGAGGGTAGAAGGGTCAACCATAGACCTACTGTGCTACATTACCTGGTGGTTGCAGTGGAGGTTAGAGAAGGGGGTGGGTGGTCATACCTTGTGACGTGGGTGGTGGAGGTGGAGGTGGTGAAAGGGTCACTACCATCAATCTCCATCAAATTCCTCAACTCTTCCTCTCCTAAGCCTACAGAGAGTGGGGAGAGGGAGAGGAATGCAAGGATGACTACATGGCAGGGTGTGAGAGGTGAGAGGGCCTGGGCTTTGAGAGACCTGAGTGGGGTTGTTGGCGTGGGGGTTCCATTGTAAAAAATACAACTATTGGATGAATACTAGTATAT
>JAGKTI010001579.1:0-45168 GCA_018397915.1 Birgus latro | reverse complement strand
AATAACAGCAGTGGAAAACGTACAGTACAATAGTTATAGAGGAAAAACAGCAATAGTAGGAGAAGTAGTGGTTGTAGCAAACAGCAGCAGTAATAAAAATAGTACTAGTAGTAATAGTACTATATAATCACAGCACTGTAGTAGTACCAATGGCACAGAAACAAAAGGTAGTAAAACTGTAGTCAAAGTAGTAGCTGATGCTGAAACCGTAATGTTAAAGAGAGCAGTGAGTGGCAGCAACAAGAGCAACAAATGGAGCACTGTGGCTCCTAATGAGCAGAATGAGAGTTTGCAGGGGAAAACCAAGACCATGAGTGGAAAACCAGAACACACGAGTAAAATAAAAGTTTGGTATGACCTGTCACCGCTGGCATCCCTCCACTGCCATGGCCTAAGATATCTGGCAAAGGAGAGAGAAGAGGAACAGACGCGTTAGTTTACAAGCGCTGGACCGCATCGCCAAGTTCGCCATTTGAAAATACTTGTACAGTACTACCAATGCCAATTTTACCGGGATACAGCAAAGGTTTGGGGAGAGAAGGAGGAGAGAGAAGGGGGAAAAATACTGAACTGTACTAATAATAACCATAATACATAATGATGGGGAAGAGGGAAATGAAATGAAAATACTTAAAAGTGACTGAAAGTTATACAAACCAATCAATGACCTACAAGATACTCATACAACCCATCAAGGCTATAACTTAGGTTTGTAAATGATGGGATGTCAAACAAACTCAGGGTTCTAGGATGACAATACAAATGGAACCAATAATTACAGGTGGTCAACAAATCAAAGTAACTTGCAAAATAACCACCAGGAAAATAAAACCACGAAACCATCCAAGAGTTTTTGTGACTTGCTCTGTCATCAGGCCGCAAGAATGACAAAGGCACCACAAAAGCACTCAGCATCTTGTTCGCGTTTCTTGCCCTTGGGTGGTTGTCCTGCAAGTGTCAACACAACGTGAGGTAGTGTTGGCGTGGCGTCATGCGGACACAACATGCTGGAGGAAAACTAAGGCCTGAGGAGTGCAGAGTGCGGAGACACCCAGTGATGCAACACAGTGACCCTTGACGCTGTACCTGATACTGTGTTGGGCTCCAGGGAGGGGGGGACAGGCTCACGCGACCCGGGGGGCAGACCAGGAGGAGGGGGCTGGGAGGCCAGGGGGGGACTGGTCACAGGTCGGGGTATTCGGGAGATGGAAGGAGAGGAGGTGCTAGAAGTGGAGGGTCTAGTGGTGGAGGAGGGATGGGCTGAGGAGGAGGGTGCAGGACCAGACTGAACTATGGGTTCTCCAGTGTCAAGGTCAACTTCAATGGTATGGCTGGTAACAACAGTGCGTCGGACAACACGCGTCACATTCCCATGATCATCACGCACCTCAGATTCAACAGTGCTGGGTTCCCCTAAGCCAAAGTCATGTGCCTGGCCTGGGTCAGTCACAACACGAGTCTGTGTGACTCGACGCACATGAACATTGCCCTGGCCATCAACTATCTCCTCTTCTGTAGACTGTTGTCCAGTACTAAATTCACGAACATAATCCTCCAGCTTCTTCTGTGCATCAGGACCAGTGAAGGTGACCTGATGGGCCTCAGGAGGCAGCCGCACCACTCGAGTCACCTTGTGTGAGAACCCAGGCTCCACAGCAGTTGTCACTGTCTCTGTTGATACTGAACCATCAGGTCCATGTACTGTTCGTGTAGTAGTTTCCTCCCCCTCAAGGCTTGGAAGTTCACCTTCAGGAATATAAACAGAGGACGTCATAAGGTCAGGAAAGTCATCACGCGAGGCTACTAGGGTGTTAGAACACCCACTGGTGAAAGACCCAGACATAACTGAGTCTGTGTCATACTGGTAAGTTGCATGGGTGGCCTGGGAGGATGTGGGCTCAAGTGAGTCTGTGCTGCACTCCATCAAGCCATCTCTGGGCAATGGCCTGACATGTTCACTGCCCGAACTCACATCAGCATCTCGGCCACTAGAATCATCTCGACCCAAGCTGTCTATGCTGGTAGCCATGGCATCACGGCGACCAGGCTCCATCGAGTCAGTAGAACCTGTCATGAGATCATGTGAGCGACGGTGGGGTCCCTCCAAGGAATCAGTGCTGGTGGTGAGAGGATCAACACGACTGGCAGGATCAATACTATCAACACTGGTGGCCATGGGGTCTGAAGTGCGGCCAGCTACGCGCTCGAGGGAATCCTGGCTTGTGTCACGGGGAACACTTTTGTTGACTGCTTCAATACTATCTGTGCTCCCTGTCATTGGATCTTGTCGGGCTGAAGATGAGGTAGTTGCAGCTGTTGGGTGGTCAAGATCTAGTTCTGGTAGCTGGGCCTCCTCCAGGGAGTCAGCATCCCCTTCCTCACGACCAAGGCTGGGGGTGCGATCAGCTTGGCTGCTATCTGCACTTACAATGTCTTGTAGTTGAACACCTTCATACCCTGGTTTAGTCTTATCAAACTTTTCCACATTGCTCTGGGCCTGACGGATAATCTCATCAATTTCAAACATCCGCTGGTCCAATTCTTCCCCGTCAACTGAGGCTTGACCTGGCTCAGACAATGTTTCGCAGCTCTCAGATTCTGAAGCTTGGCTTTCATGGCCTTCTTCAATCTCAGAGAGCATTGCTTCCTCCTCCTTAGCTTTCTTCTCTATCTGCTCAGCCAGCAGACACTCCTTTTCCAGGCGCTCAAACTCCTGGAGAGATGCAAAAGATGCCAAAGATATGTTGTCACCTTGACTGGGCTTGACGTCTGGTGGCCGCTTGCCATTGAGCGAGTCTTGTGATCCTGAGCTGGAGCGACGAGCCACAGCATCCACTGCCATTGCCTGCTCTAGATTTTCAAACTCCTGCAATGAAGTCATTGAAATATCATCATGGTCACCACTTCGAGTGAAAAATTTTCTGCCAGCTAATACATCATACTCTGGAGTGGAGGAGAGAGAACCAGTCTTGGTAATATGGGACAGATCGCGTCGCTCAGCATCTTCACGTTCCTCCTCTATGTCTTCAAGAGGCCCAGAATACACATGCTCCAAGTAACCTGTCTGAGGATACTGGTACTCAGCTGCATCACTCTCTTCAAACTGCAGCTCTAACCAACGCCGCTGCTCTTCAATACTTGGGTCTCCTTCTTCCTCCTCTCCAAGATCCTCTGAAATTGGAGTTTGGGAGTCTCCACTAGTCTGTCTCTTTGTCTCCAATTTGACAGCTTTTAGCTGGCTAGGAATAGAGATTGGAGAGGATCCTACCTGCTGCTCTGCCTCCACTTCCTCTTCCTCCTCTTCTTGAATCTGTGACATCTCTAACATTCGCTTTTCATGCATTCTCATTGTTCTCTCATACTCTGAAAGATCTTCTATATCACCAGCCTCTATCATCTCAAATGATCCAAATGGAAATCCCTGAGCCATCTCATCTAGGCAATACTCCCGGCCCTGCTCTGAGTCTGAAGAAGATGACTTACGTGAGGCACATGTGGAGGCGGACTCCTGAGAGCCTGGGGTAGCAGGGACATCCTGTGCTGAACGAGCCAGGGCTCGGCACTCAGGGAAATTCTCCTCTTGCTCTAGATCAGGATATAAATACTGTGAGGGAAGGGGGAGTGAGTGCTCAGTGACTGTGATGTCAGGCACATCTATACTCAGCCCAGGAACCAATCCTCGTGCCCCTTCCTCACGTTCTTCATAAGTAGTTGAGAATACTGCACTGAACCGCTTGTCCACTTCAGTGAATTCCTCTGGAGAATGGACAGCTGCTTGTGCTGCTCGAGAAGATGGGACAAAGCCGGGCTCGGGGGTCCGAGGACGTTCTATTGGCTCCTCTACGACCAGCATGCTGCTCATCTCTGATTCAGGTTGATCTTCAAGAGAATACTGTAGCTCAGCCTCAGCCATGTCTGAATATTCACCCTCTCGCATCATCTGACCATACTCTTGGTCAGCTTCAGTTTCATAGCATTCTTCCATTATAGCAACTTTCTGTGGGCCCTCTGAAGGGCCAGCTACAGCTCCTGGTGCCTCCTGGGTGGGAGGTTGGGTAGGGACAGCAGCTGGCCGCGCGCCATCTTCCACGTCATCATACTCTGGCACATAATCTACTTCAGTGGGTCCATTAGCGTGAAAAAACTGCTCACTCTCAGTCTGTTCTGCCTCTGCTCGGGTCTCTGAGGTTACCTGTGTGCACATGGAGGCAGTATTCTGGTCTGGTGCAGTGGAAGGAACAGCAGTGGCAGTGATGGTGACTGACTGTAATGCCAAGTCTCCATCACCAGTCTCTGTTGTCAGCACTCCACTGTCTGTTCGCAAGATATATCGCTCTCCTTCCTGACCCTCAGCTGAAGTTGTCATTTGCTCTGACACACTGGACGTGGCCATACTAGACTGTGTGGTGGTGGAGCACTGAAGGCTCTGTTCGCGCTCTAACACAGTGACAACTGATGTCTCAGAAAATGTAGTGCTCTCCTCAAGACTCGATGTCACACTCTCAGTGACACTTTTCTTATCCATTGCAATGGGTTTGGGTTCTGGATGGAATGTCATCTCTATTGACCTCTTCATTCTGGATGCAACATGTGGCTCTACATCCCTGTCTTTAACATCTTGCTCAAACTCTCCTTCATCAGATTCTACATCAAAAGGGCATGGCATGTCCTCTGACTTAGGTGTGTCTGACTGAATGGTGAGTTGGGGTATGATGGTGGGATGGCTGGGTTGGGCTGGGTCCTCTTCCATGATCTCCTGGTCCAGAAGATCCATGTCTCTTTCAAGCTCAGCTGCGGACGGAACTAAGGTTTCTGAGGCTTCGCTCAGTTCCACACTGGCCAAATTGCCAGAGCTCTCAGAGTCAATGGACTTCATTGAGTCACGGGAACTCATAGAACTAGCTGCAGTACGGTACTCTCGTGAGGAAGAGGAGTAGCTGGAATACTGGGAGGTGTCCTGTGAACTAAGAGCTGTATCATACTCAGAGGTGCCAGTACGCTCAGACATTAATGCTTCAACATCTGAGGAGCACGGTCGACTCCCTGTTCGACTGTCTGATGTTCCTTCACCTGCCGTAAAATAATGACTCTCACCTGAGCTGGAGTAGGTATCAAAATCTGTCCCTGATCGTCTGGTGAACTCTTCGACATGAGTTTTCTTCTTTTTCCTCATCACCACCACCTCCTCATGACTGCTACTTGATCGTACATCTGATTTCTTTTCTGTCTCCATTTTCTCTTCCTTCAGAATCTCCTCCTTCACTGTTTCCTGCTTAACCTTGCCCTCAAAGGCTCGGATGCTCTCCACAGTACTGGATTCCTCCATGCTCTCTGTCATACTGGACTCCATATGTGCATCACCACTTTTCTGGTGAACAACCTTAAGCACATCTACACTCTTAACATCTGCATCGGTTTCCTCCTCTGGGTTGTCACCCGTCATTTCTTCTTTAAACATTTTCTTTTTGTCTTCATAGTCTCTTCGAAACTCTCGTCTCAGCTCCTCCTCATCCATCCAGGACCCTTTTCTTGACCCTGGCTTGGACCCTGATTTAGGACTGGGGGTTCTACTCCTCTCTACAGCCCCAGTTGATGATTGTTTTTCAGTTGCAAGAGATGCCTGCTTCACTGCTTCTGACTCCTGAGCCTTTTCTGTCACTTCCTTCACTAATTGCCGTGCTGTTTCCTGTACCTCACTCTCGCTTAGTTTCTGAAGCTCTCTGACATCCAACACCTTTGTTTCTGTAACCTCTGTAAAAACTGTTTCAGGCAATTCTGTTATGGTACCTATTGGTCTCTCTACCTTGGTGATGTCTGTGGTCTTAAGTGTATCTAAGGTCTTTGATATCATCTGGGTGGCTTGGTCATACTCACTGGAGACAAGATCATCCACAGAGTCATGGATGATCATGGAGCTCTCACTCTCATCTGCCTCAGAGGGTTCACGAGCATACCGCTGGCTCTCTTCCTCTTCCGTCATCTGTCGAAGTCGTTCCATCTGGTGCTCAATGGGGGAAAGCTCAGCACCACTTGAGCGCAAGTCCTCATCTGTGATTTCCATGCTCTGTTGGTAATCCCCACTTGCTAATTTTCTGTGCAAAATTTCTGCCTTCCTAGCTGTTACTGACTCAATCAGTTTCAGGTGCTTCTCATCCATTTCTTCTCCCAGCTGCTCCTGGATATATCGCTCTATCTTTGACGTAGTTTCCTCCGTGAAAGCAGACTCAGGGATGGGTCGAGGCAATGAAGGTTGAGAACTAACATCCTGGCTCCTGGCTACATCACATGGAAAATCATGCATTGTTTGTGAGGGTGTGACATGGGGGGATCGTTTCACAGCTTCGATTTTAACTTCTTCCACTATCTCAATGGCCAATTTCCTTGCTTCCTCCTCACTCAGCTTTGTCTTAACAGAACCTGAAGATGGTGTTCTCTTGTGAGTTTTCTTAAAGTCTTCTGATATATCCTTGACACGGTGGGTCTCATAAGGTTGTTGACAAGGGATGTCTTCCACAGTCTCTGATAATACAGTTTCAGAGCGCTCCTGTGACACTTCCCATACAATATCTTGTATATTCTCTTCTAATGCTTGGATAGGATGGGCAATGGAACTGGAAACTGCCTGTGTCTGTAATGAGACAGGTGCTTTTGTGTCCTTTGGGGTTAATACCTTATGCTCTGGACTTTGATCTTCAGCTGAAGAGGATAGTTCCTGAGAGAAAATATCTGATTTCATACGCTGCTCTACAAATGCCTCCGCTTTTTCTTTGGCAGTCTTGGTGGTGTAACTTTCCTTCTCTTCAAATATTTTAGCAGGTTGACTTCCATCTAGGGGTTCCTTGGTCTCAAGCTGAGTAGTGAAAGTAGTAATGGAAGTGGTTTTGACAGTGGAGCCATCAGCCATGGCTGTCTCTTGGGTCTTTGTTTCCTTGATGATACGCTGCTCCTGGTCTCCTTCTCTGGTTGTTGTTGTTTCCCGGATTACTGTCTCCCGCGTGTCTCCCACCTGACGAACCTCTTCCGTAACATCTACAGTAGTCTTCTCTCTCTTGGATACTTTATCTAACCGTTCCTCCTCATCCTCTGAGGTTTCCTCTGTCCTAGTCATGTCTTCCTCTGTGTCAGGTTCATCAGTAGAAATAGTTCGAACAGTCTCCCTAGCTTCTGATGAGCTCTCTGTCCTTTCTTCAGACTTAGAAATAGACTTAGAGAAGGAATGACTATCCTTTCTCTCGTGCACCATCTTAGCTGTTTTCTCTGTACTTTCCTTCTCTTTTTTCTCAGTGTCTATCTCAGTGGTCGACTTTTTCTTTGTGGCATCAATGTCAGTCACAGATTTTATTTGCTCCTTTTTTTCTTCCTCACGATGTATCAAGGAAGACTCTGTGACTTTTGTGTGATCTTCCACACTGCCTCTTCGGTCACTTATAGACACTGTTTCAGTTTTTTTAATATCTGTTTGGATTAGGTCATCTTTCTTCATCTCTGTTTTCTGTGTTTTTTCACTGTCTTTCTCCACAGTTTCTTTCAGCATGCTCTCTCTCTCTTCTTGCTTTTTCAAGCTACTGGATGAAGATTCTTCTGAAACCACAAATGATTCATCATATTCCTTGGATGATCGCTTCCATGACAGACTTTCTTCTACCTCCATTGACTGTCGTTTGATCTCTTTCTCAAACAGTTCTCTCTTAGATGACACATCTTTATATGCTATGTCCTCTGGTGATGGAAGCTCTGATTTCTGTTCCTTGCTACGTGAAACCTCAAAGGGACTGATGGCTCCTTCTCTTCCAGATCCTCTGGGTACATCAATTTTCTCTACACCTACAAACCCTTTATTCTCATAAAACCCTGGATCAGTTCTTTGAGCAAGGTACTCAGCCTCAGAGTCAGTACTCTCAGCTGTCGATACATGTTTCTCCGTGGAAACTTTCTCAATAACTGTTCCATCTGTACCCGTCGTGTCAGTATCACTCTCAGTCTCGCTCTTTGTAACTGGGCCAGTCTTGCTCTCAAATGACTGGGATGTGACAGTCTCCCAAAACTGCTTACGTTCAGAATAAGGCTTGATATCCTCTGTGATCCCTGCAGTTTCCTCATTAATGGCTTCCCTATCAGCACCTTTTTTTGTATCTGCTGGTAAAGTTCCTGTGAAAATGTTTGTGGCCTGAGAAAGGTTACGCTCATGTCTCCGGACTGGCCTGCTAGGAGTTGCTTGTGCATCCTGTCCCTCCTCCTGGCTTAGTGGAATTGTGCTGGGGTGCTTAGGTTGGGATGGGATGGAGGGAGAGGGCTGGGTGGAGGTGGATGTAGGTGGGTGAGGAATGGGTGAAGGTGTAAAGTGCGAGTGTCCGCCTGTCGTCTCTGCAGCTGGCTTCACCCTGCCCCCATACTCTTTACGCTCTATAAACACCACTCCCACATCTAGAACAAGAGTTAGTAGCACACTATTAGTAAAAACATCACACACACACACACACACACTTACTCTGGTTAAAAGGGAACTTTTCTCACTCATGCCTCATGCAGGGTCAGGTGGTACTGTGTGGTTTGCTACTTTGCAGCTCATTCACTCTTTTTTGGTGTGATGCGAATTTAAGGTCCTGAAAGGATAATCCCACCATGTCTCAATCCTTGCCTTCTCTCGCATTCAGACATGCATTATTATTCTTTGTACAGGCTATACAGATCTGGCTACTACTTACCCCAATAATCCTACACTTGTTGTGCCTGGCTACAACAACCTATGCTTCACAATGAACCAAGACAAGAAAAAAAAATGTTCATAGATGAGGAAATGGTGTTAACTTTAGCCCCCGGATCAATGACAGGTACAGCTATGTATGTACAGGTATAAGCCTGGCATTTTCTGATGACACTGCCTCATCAGTGAATATCAGGCCTTGAAGGGAACACACTGATTCCAGGCCACCAACAAATGCAACATTTACTTTAAAATGCAAGAAAAATGTTAACAAATTTTAGAGGGGATAAATACAAAACAACAATGGACATTCCATGTTCAGTGTCCAGTGTTAGTGTTACATTCACGATAAAAAAAAAAAAAAAGTGACGTGAGCATCCCTGGACCCAACACAAGTCTACTAATATTATACACATGCCGTCACTCTCACCTGAAAAAAACCATATGATTGTTAATGATCACACAAACAATTGTAAGGGATACAGAAACAAAGAATAACAGTCACAAAGTTCTCTCACCATCGCAGCAAACCAAGACACACTCCAGACCAGCCAAAATACCAACAGGAAAATGATCAACAAGCACTGCTGACAAGAACAACAACACTGTCAGTACTTTGAGTGAATTTAGTATTTCCCTGATGGTTGTTCTGCCAGCCACTCATCACGTGCACCTCTGTCCTCTGTGCTTCACTTGGCACTCTAAGGAATGTTAGTCTAGTGGCTCAACACACGACCAACCCACAATGTTAGTGTTTCTACCACAAATTAAGAGGCTGAAGCTACACCACCAAAGTACCTGCAGCACCACTGTCAGTTTGGAGGGGAGGGGCGGTAGGGCTCTGATTGCCCAGCCCTGCCTGTACCCCACGTGCCACCTCCGATACTGCCTCCTCCACGATCTCCCCAGCCAAAAGGTTAGCCTCACGCTCCATGGCAGGGCAAGCCTCCGTGGGCTTCATATACAAGTTCTCAAAGCTGGAGCACATGTGGGGGGGCAGGTGGGTCCTGGTTATGAATGGATCACCCAGTGACCCAGTCAGCTCTTCTGTGCCTGGGGCATCCTGGCTCTCAGCAGCCTGCAGGTCTGCCTTATCATAAAGGTTCTCATAACTGGAAGATGATTTGACCAGTTTACGTGCTTTCTTCCCTGCCCCACCACTTTGGTCCTCTCTTTCACTGCCCTGTGTGAGGGTCTGGGGTGATGCGAGATCTGCCACGTCCAGCGCAGCTTGGCCACCACGACCCAGCTCCTCCAGCACCTCCTGCTGTTGCCTGATGTACTGTTCAGCCTCAGGGGTGGCACTCACCACATCAGGCTGCAGCAGGCACAAGGGGAAAGTGGTGGGGCGGGGTCCACTGTTGCGGCCAGATTCACGTAGCACCACTACATTTTCACCAACAGCACCACTCTCCTCTGAGGCAACAACAGAGCTATACAGCTCTTGGGCTGTACTTTCTTCCACTCCCCCAGTACTTGAGGATTTTGAGAACTTAGATGGCTCAAGTCCAGGCTCAAGGTTGAGCTCAGTAACTGGAATAAGAGCCTTCAAGTTTACGTCAACAAATTTAGAATCCCCATCATTTTTCTGTGTGTCATCGCTACTCACAGCACTCGTGTCTACCCGAGCAGCTTGTTGGCTAGTTGTACCATCTTTGGCTGTAAGTATAACAACACCCAAATCCCCTCAGCTGCTGTCAACCAAAAAGCAGACTATCTAACATGCCTATATTTGTGTGGCTGTGCAAGAAAATAATATGTACACCTAAAGCTGACTTGCTTCCTACCTAGTTGGGTTCTCAAGAATGGGTGTGTGGTAGGGTAAGGTATGGTCAGTGTAGCAGGGAAGGGCCTGTGTTTGTGGAGGAAGAACCACAAGTGAGTTCCGTACCTGGCTGAGATCGGGGGGCATCAGCAGGGGGCAAGGAAGAGGAACAAGCGACAGAGGGAGAAACAGGAGGAAGAGGAAGACACAGATCATCAGGAGTGGTGGCACTGGGGGGTCTTGGGGGGAATTTGACAGCTCCAGATCCTGGGGAGAGGCTGAGATCAGCAGCCAGACGGTCAAACTCATCCTCCAGACTATCTCGATTTAATTCTTCTGAGTCCAACAGGTCTGAAAGGCTACGCTCAGGTTGGTTTTGGTCAGACAAGGGACTGACATCTTCCATTAGTCCACTCTGGTCTACCCTGGCATCCTCTCTGTTCCAGAAGTCTGAGAACTCTGGGCCAGACAACTGCAACTCGTCTATCATCCATGTAACTTTCTCAGAGACAGAGTCTATGTTGGAGAGAATACTGATGCCCACATTCTCTGGATCATCAGCGTCCCCAACAGCCTCTTTCATGTCCTCCAAAGTGTCCAATATCATCCTCACCTCTGACCTGGCAGCTGAATGCTCTATGTTCTGCTGTCTCACTTGCTCGTGCAACAAGTTCACTCGGTTAACAATTTCCTGAACTTCCTGAACAAGATATGCCATGTCTCTCTTCTCAGGCCACAAACTGCTAGGTTGGTCTTTTAGGTCTGGCTTTGCCTCTTCAGATTCTTTTTCATCAGCAATAAGGTCCAAGCTAGGTGCAGAAGCATCACGTTCTGTGTGTGAATCACGCATTTCCATTGGAGTCGTAATATCTGTATCCTCAGTAGCCTCAATAGACAAGACACGTTCACTGAGCACGGGTGAGCCAGGGATCAGGTCATCATCGAGGTCTGGTGCCTCATCCTCTGTTCGTGTGTCTAGGATGTCCTGGTCCAGCCTAACACTGTCTGGGGAGAGTTCGGTACTTGTACGTTCCATCTCTGCATGGTCTTCGCTCGAGTTCTCAGTAGGCGACACCGGTTCCAGGGATGCAACTGTGCTGTTGAAAGTGACACTGGCCAGTGCCCCTGCATCCTCTGTCCTGGTAAATGGTGCAACACTCTCAGACAGTAGTGAGCCTGCTGAGGGTGATGCTACCAGCTGACTGACACTTGCCTCTGCACCATAAATTTCTGCACCATAAATTAAGTCTTTTTCTAACAATGCAGTGGAGGACAACTTAGAGGCAGAGGATGGAGAAGTATCATAGCCTGGTGCATTGCAAGCAAGAGGATCATGCAAGGAGAAGGATTTGAGACTTGGGTGGGATTGTGAGGGTCTCTCAGGAAGGTTGTGAGAAGGTAGGGGCATAGGTTGAGAAGTGGGGAGTTGAGGAAGGTCAGGATGGGAAAATGAGGAGGTAGTGGTAGGGATAAAAGCAGTACCAGTAGGTGGAAGATTAGAAGGAAGATCAGATGATGAAAGAAGGGAAGAGGGAGAGTGGGTGGGGAGAGCACCCTGGCTGGTGGTGGTGGTGGTGGTGGTGGTGGTGATGGTGGTGGAGAGGCTAGCCTGCACCATAGTGTCAGTTAACATGCGCTCTACACTTTTCCCCTCCCTGGGCACGCCACCGTCTGAAACACACGAGGGAAGATGCAGTGTAGAGGCTACAAGTTAAGAAGCTTCATCATCAGCAGGCAAGTACAGTACTCCTGCCATTGGCTTCACTTTTTTATTTTTAATCTATGAGAGCAAGGCTTATGGTGTGTAGCAACGCCTTCAAACTTTGATCTACTATGTTAGTTTGTCAAAATACATTCCTCACAAATTTAGTTCTGTTAAGTTGTAAATGACACACAGAGAAATATTGCTAAAAAGCAGTACAGGCACTAGAGCAGCAGCCTGAAGCCTGCCTTACCTCGCACTTGAGCCATCAGATTAAACTCGTCTTGTGAAGGCTCAGGGTAGGACGAGCCCGCAGGGTAGGCCTGGGGCCGAACAAACCTGGGGCTGGGGGTGCGTGGGCCTGAAGAGGGTCGCTGCAGGGTGTACATGCCCTCCCCTGCAGTAGTCAACCCACTCATCTCAGGAGCTGGGGGTTGAACTGCCCCATCAAAGCCAGTCAGACTGGGGTTCTCACTCTCCACAAACTCTCTGATGCTCCTGATTTCTATGGACTCCTTACCAACCTCAGTGGTCTTAACTAAGAGTTTTATCTCAGCCTTGATGGCCCTGGGTTCATCATTATCTTCTGCCTGGATTTCCTCATCCTCCCAGCGTGGTGAGTCTCGCATAATCATCATCTGCTCTTCCCCTTCATCACTAGAGTGGTGGCTGCCCTCCAGCCCCTCTGCCACTGCTGTAATGCTCTCCAGTGTCGATGCCATGGACGACGCCACATCCGCCACCCGTTGTGTTAAATCTCCGAGGTTTTGTCCTGTGTCCCTGATTCCATCGAACATGGACTCTGCTCCACTTGTGGTCATGAATGCTGCTGTGGGAGATGACTGGGGTTTCTTTGGAGTTAGTGAGATGCTTTGTTTGTGCTTAATCTCCAATTCCTTAACTGAATCCTCAGATGCAGCCAGAGCCCCAGCCTGAGCCTCGGCCTGAGCTTGTTCGAAGGTCATCTCCTCAACCTCAGCCTCCTGAGCCAGCACCATGCTCTCCAGCACAGCCAGGTCAGCCTCTGTTAGCCTGGCAGCCGCTAGTGTGGGGAGACAACCAGGTGTGTCAGCGCAGGGACAGCTACAAGCAGCACGGGTTAGATGTGCCACACAGGTAACAAGTGGAGGGAGAGGAGAGCACACAGGAAAGGTTAAAAAGTGAGGGGAGATGTCGTGCCAGTGGGGGTGACCAGGTTGGGATAGGAATCGCTGAACCATTAGTGGGCATGAAGCATGTAGGCGCAGCGGTGATGGTGCTCCTGTGCCCGTCCGCCTGCCTGCCAGCCAGCCACTTGCATTCGTCATGCCAAAGTGTAGCAACCGAATCATAATATTAACTAAAAATATTTCATCAGCGGCAGCACAAGAGTCTGACCGATGCAGCAGCAAACATCTGTGTTCACAACTAAACATAAGATGAAAAGTAAGAGGTATAAGGCAGGCAGTGAGCAAAATGAGAATAAGAGGAGGAGTTACAGTACTCTGTTTCAAGGCTGGATGGAGGGTAAGGGTTTGACCATGGATAAAACATATAGCTAAGAGGAGGAGGAGGAGGAGGAGGAGGAGGAGGAGGAGGAGGAGGAGGAGGAGGAGGAGGAGGAGGAGGAGGAGGAGGAGGAGGAGGAGGAGGAGGAGGAGGAGGAGGAGGAGGAGGAGGAGGAGGAGGAGGAGACAAGGTCAGACAAGATATCACATAGGAGGAAAGGATGAAACAGACTATGTACAGTATGACTTTGAAAAATGGATATGGACAGAATTAGAGGGACATGTGAATATGAAAAGTCAAGAGTAAGATGCAGTGACAGTGGTGGTAGCTAATGAAAGAAGTAAATAGGAATGTATTAACTACATTAAAGAGCCTATGGAAAAGTATTACTAAAAGAGAAGGAGCTAGCAGATGATGAGATACAAAAGTATCAGAACTGCACATGAATACAGAATGAGATAAGAAACCTAGTACGTAGGGCAAGCAGGCTGAGAGAGAATGGGGACAGTATTACAGCCCCTTCTCATCTATTGTTACATTACGTAGAAATCAAGGTGTATGTAAAATACACTGTTCAACATGAAACCTGAATGATCATGAAGTCACTGGAAAAGAAGTTTAACAAGAAATGGACAGAAACTGGACACACACAGAATGTGACCTAAAAGATAAGAAGATAAGAGACAAAGGGAAACTAGAAAGACTTGAAGGAGCAGGAAGTAGACCTGAAATACTGAATATGTGAGAAGATGAATAAAGAGACAAACATTATCCATGTTGCAAAAAAAGGAAGAAATGGGGATCTGAACAGCAGTCAGTTTAGGAGAATATACTATAGGAGCTAGGGAATGGGTATGGGGGAGGGGAGACTTAATGAGGACCATGCAGAGAGAGGAGGAGAGTCTAGATACCTGAGCAAGCCCTGGTGTCTGTAGGAGGGAGACCGGAGGAGGCTAGAAGGGAAATGGGAGTGAAGTTAGATTTTCCCCAATGTCAGAAAATGGGAACTTAATGTCAGACTGTTCTAGTTTTAAAATATGTTATGAAATCTGATAGGATATCATCACATGTTACAAAAACCTGGCAAAATATTGTCTTAAACAATTATTCTTCTGAGTTTAAACAATTCCTCCATTTCTGCTACCCCACTTCCTCCCTCTCTTCCTCTAAATATAAGAAAGGGGCAAAAGAAGAGAAGGATTTAAAAAAAAAAAAAAAAGCCAATTAGATAATGTATCCTCCCACAAAAAAAATACACTTGGGAAGTGCAACAAATACATGGAAGCATTTTCCTCACTTGTGATTCTTCCAGTTATAAAGGAAATTGTTTGTGCAACTAAACTAGTGACAAAATGCATACCTAGGGACAGACCCACAAGTATCGTCCTCAATCGATGGTTAGGACACAGGTATAGGTTAACTATCTTGCTGCCCACTACCCATGCTAGGCCATAAAACTGATGGGAGATGCCTAACAACAGGTCTGAACTTCTGTATAATGTGTATTTTTGCACATTTATCCTGGAAGGGTAAGAATGTGTTTTCTGTAGAGAAATATTTTACCACTTCAACAAATTTTAAAAACCTGTACAGAATACAACAAAATTTTTCTGATACGTATTAATCCTTATAATAATGCATAAACCAACAAAATTATTTTTAGGATTTAAAAATAAAAATCACTTACACAACTGACATTATTCAACTTCATATGTTGCAGCAACATTTTTCCAAAAGTAACCACAACAACAATCCAACACACGCTACATCAACACAGGACCTCACAAACCACACAAGCAGCAGCTCAGGGACCACACTCAGACCATTATCGGGGGAGATGGAGCTAGGCAAGCTCTTGGGCCGCGGACCCAAACATTTCACAGGTTAAGGGCACTGGACTCATAGGTATTGAATGTTAATCCCTTCAGCATGTCAACATAACTTTCATTTTCTTGTTGCCATGTTCTGATTTTTTTATTCGGCTTAGGAAAGACTTTTTGAACTGAAGAAATATGATGCAGCCTCCAAAGACCCCTTGTAACACAATGGGCTTGGCTGAAAATAATTGTCTGCACATAGCAAGAATAAATAAAAAAGTATGTCACTGAACTGAAGGGGTTAAATGCTATTCACAGGGTGGCTGAGCAGAACAAGGGTTGATAGTATATGGAAATGGAAGCAAATGTTTTATGAGTACTAGGATTAACCCAAGAGGAAGATAAAGTTGAAAAAAATCTGTACTGGAAACAAATGTAACTGACAATGTAAGTCTTGGTGCTGACTATGAAGTAGTGATGCTTTTGGGATGGTGGCAGTGGTGACAATGATCACAGTGGTATTAAAGTGAAGGCAGTGGTGGCAGATCTGTGGCAGTGGTGGTGGAATGGTGGTGGTGGTGGTGGTGGTGAGACAGTGGTGAAACTGGTAGTGGTGGCAACAGTTATTACAGAGGTACGGTACCGACATTAGTGAGTGTACAAAAGGTGATTCAAGTGGCGGCAGCGATGCTTGCAGTGATGGTGGTTGTGGTAGTGCAAGTCCAATCACACTAATATTCTAGTAACTTCTTGAACCTTTTCTTATTTAAGTAAATTAAATTATTTCAGTTATTCAGCAGTCATCACCAACTTTATAACGCTGCATACTCAGCAAATCACTATCTATCTTTTATAAACCATAGTATATATCAAGATCTGTTATGCTTCACGTGGACAGCTGAGAAAAAACACTTGGGAAGAAGCTGGTACTGGTGAATGCTGAAAAATATGAGACAACTCCTCTTGCTTTTAGAGTACAATGTTTCAGTGGTCATCAACTGCTCTTATTCTATTTAATGCAGTAAAAGGATTTTTTTTTTTTTCAATTATAGGACACTGTATTATGTTTCAAGATATGAGGGGGATGCATAGCTGCTAGTAGTACTGTATTATGGTAACAACTACAGTACTGTATACATGTCAGAGGTCACATACAGACTATCTGTGCTGTTGCCTATCAACAAGCAACATATAAACTGAGAGATGTAAATTCCACCAGCAAAGTACAGCAGCTGGCATGACGAGCGATGGAGGTAGTCCGGTCATTAGCTTGGGGGGAGCAGGACGAGTGCATGTAACAGACACCTGCATGGTTCACTTATGAGAAAGGGGGCTCATAGCTAATGGGACCAAAACACTAGCATACTGTACACAGCAAGTGTCACTACTGGAGTCTTAAACCAAATAACAGACTGCTAATAGACACAATATCATGGTAGTAAAAACAAAAGATGTGTAGCATATGAGGGTAGTACTATGGTATTAACAGGTATAGCAGCATGGTTGTACTATAATGAGAGCAGTGTAGTGTATGAGGGTAGTTTGTAGCATAGTACTATAGTAATGATGGAAGTACTGTTATGTGTGTGAAGGTTGTTATGACTCATTTCAAGAGAAAATTAGTATGGCTAGTAACTGATGATAAAAATACAAGGCATGAGCAAATACAAAAACAACTGGAGAAAAACTTTGGTAAAGAAATTATACTGAGCTGATATAAAAAAAAGTACTCAGATCACTACAATAAAAACAGCAACATGGATAAGTTAACTGAAGTGCGCCTCAGTCAAACCAGGCAACTGGAATTTAAGATGAAAAACATTACATATCAAACAGAGAGAGAGAATGTGTGTGTGTGTGTGTGTGTGTGTGTGTGTGTGTGTGTGTGGAATTGTGTGTGTGTGTGTGTGTGTGTGTGTGTGTGTGTGTGTGTGTATTTATAACAGGTGCCAGGAAAGTCACTGCATTTTGTTCATCTACCTTGGTCGTGAGGGGGAAGCGCTGAGGGCTGCTGCTGCTCTGGCTGCTGGCTGACTTCAAGGGTCCCTGGTCACAGCATAAAAAAAAATAGGAGAAAAAAAATGAAGATAAAATTAGCAACCTGGTGATTAGACTACTTTCACTCTAATGATACCAATACAACATGGGGGAAAATTTTGACTGAGGCCAGACTGCTTCTAAACATGAAAGAGAAATGAAAACAGTGAAATATATTGACCATCAAAAAAGAAGTAGTCTCAAAAAACAGACCGCAACTAAATTCTGTTTTGTGTGAGTGTCGTGCAAAGAGGTGCTGCTAATGAATGCTCTCAGGACTGCTTCTAGTTCAGGCAAAAATGGAAAACCATATATTAAACTAAACCAATCTGCTGTCAGTTAACAAGAAGACAAGAGAAAAAACAATTTGAAAGTCTGGGTATAAGGCAGAAAGTACATCACAGAGGGGAAAAAAAAAAAAAAACAAATATCATATACTATAGGTCTGAACTTATGTGCAGAACTATACAAACACAAAACCAGTCTAAAAAATGCACTAATATATATACACTAATGTTGCTATGATGAGATATACACAGCTAATGCAATAATAAAAAAAAAATGCTGTAAGTCTAAAAGAGTCTAGTCTTTTAAAAGACAGGCTTACTACCATACTACAATCTAGAGACACTAACAAGTTACAGTATACTCCTGCAAACAGCTTGACAGGGCACTTCTTTCCTTGATGTGGTCCCATCTGACTCACTCAGCATTATGTACAGCACAGCCAAAAATGCACAGCTTAGTAAAATCATACACTCTTCTACAGAACATGATGTGGCCCTTGACCTGTGTTCTGATTCAGGTTTGGAGATAATTTCACAGTCATGTTCATTACCTTAATCCTTAGCACACTCTTACATATATTACTTCACATGGAAATTTTCAGTGTATCATTTAGTGTATCCAAGCACTTCACTGAAGGAAGAAAAACATTGAGGGGCTAAAAGTATTACCTACAGTAAATACTATATGTCATCCAGCAATACAGACATTTATGATGAATGAAATGTCAAACAGTTGTGTATCATGGGATGTTCTGAAAAACCATGGATCCTATAATGTTATAGTCAGTTTGTTTTCACCTGATCGTACTGGGCCACTCCCACAACTTGAACACTAAGTTGTGGTTGCATAAAATTCGATAAGTGTTAGTTATGAAGGATGAATCTCCTTGGTTACTACCCAAATCAACCCTCCAATCTGACTACACCTGACCATCAACTGAGCTGAAAGGAGTTAGGGATCTCCGTCAGGGTGGAACAAACAAGCTATAACACAATCTTATTAGAAATCCTTAAAAGTTCCAGTATAGCATAAATTATCTCAATCTTTTTCAAATAAAAATATTTATAGGATGTGCTTAGCTTCATTAAGGTAGAAATAAATCTGGCATTATTATCAACAGCTGCTTCTAATCACCACTTTACTTACTGTACCTAAAAAATTAATAAGCAAACATAATCAGTCAATAGAAGCAATAGTACTTACTGTACCTAAAAAATTAATAAGCAAACATAATCAGTCACTAGAAGCTATTGCAGCCTTTGTTAATCTGCCATGCACAAAAGTAGGCTATATACAATACCACAGTTGAACAGAAGATCTAGGAATGGGATATGTACATAAAGGAAAAGCTTTGAGGGCCACTAGAGGACTATATGTAAAATTAAAAATAATAATATTTTGTCACACAAACACTGGAAATCAGCTGGTAACAAAACAAACACCCTCTTTACCTTGTGGGAGAAAAAAACCTTTGTAGAAGTAGGACTCTATTCTTGGCCGTCTACCAAACAAAGAATGAGCTGACAGAGGAAGGGAGAGAAGAGGGAAAGAGAAAAAAGAAACTGTCAACATAAATAACAGTAACAACAAAAGGTATGTACAAAAATAAGCTGCCAGAACTAAACTGAAGTCTACAAAAGAGGACAGATACAAAACATAAAAGCATTATTGTACAAACAAGTACTTGTGAGATTTTCAAAAATAAGCACTTTAAAAATATTGGGTCCTGTGCCACTACATTTCACACCAAAAAACTGGAAGCAAAAGCAATACTAAAGCACTGAATTCATTATCTACTGTTACTGGGCTGAACAGTTAAAGATGTGATGTTCTCTGAAGTATTCCACATGATCGTCTGAGGCAAATGTGTGCTTCTTATGTTGCTTAAAATATCCTTGTATCACCTAAAAATCTATTATTAACCATATACTACTCTTGCTGATGCTCTAAACCCCAGAACTTCACTTTCTTCCTATGAATCTACAACATACATCTACTAGATCTACCATGTGATACAACACAGCTAGGCCTGACAATGTTTCACCTTCACAATGTCAGCAAACTAATCCAGTACAGATGCCACTAAACATGACAGCTGTGGATGCAGCTCTCCCATCACCTAGCATTCCTCACAAGCGTGGCAAATAATTCAAAAGTCAGTTCACCTTCCGGGTATAGGACACACGATAGGGTGCTGGCCTGCCTCCATGAGCCTGGTGCTGTAGTCTTGGGGATGGTGAGTGACTCCATCACCCGTGGCATAAACATGGCCAATGGCAAGCTTCCCATGGGGTCCACAAAAGACTCCCCATGATGCTGCTGTTCACTGTGAAGCTGCTCTACAGGCAAGTGCTCTGACTGATGTGAATCTTCCTGCATTGCTCCTGTTTCTTGCTGTTGTGGTACTGACTCTCTCAGAGGTTTAACAGTGGCTACTCTACGGGGATGTAAGGGACTCCTAGGTGAAGGAGAAGGGGCCCTACGAGGTAGTCTCTGCCTGGTCTGCCAGGTGATGCCCTGCTTCTCCCCAAGTATAAGTCGACCCTCAAACTTTTGGATTATGTCACCTACCCTTGCTACTTCCTCAACCACGTTTTGACTGGACCTCATTTGAACATCTTCCCTGGTATGAGAACTAATTCTTCTCTCCTTACTAGCCTTTGTTTTTAAAGAACTTCCCTCATGTTCATTAACTTTACAGCAGTCCATTCCCAAAATTCCCCTGGATGTCTGTTTTTTCTCCTCAAAGGGTGGTAAAATGCGACGCCCAATTGCAGGGGATGCAGGGAGGGACCTACGTTTTTCCTCCTCCACAATTTCTTCCCACTGATTTATCAGCCCTTTAACTCCTACAATATCCTTAACTGTTTCTTGAAATTTATTCTCAGACCTGTCAGCTTCAATTAATGTTTGATTTACCTTTTGTCTGGGCTGTCTGAATACACGCGGCAGTGTGTGTCGCCAAGTAAGGGGGACTTCTGAACTCTGTTTATCCACATCCTCAGTCTCACTAGTTGACATATTCTTTGCACCTTCTCTGGCACCATGAAAATGATCGAAAAATGTAGGGGGTGGAAGAGATGGAAAATTATCCATTAATACCGCAGGAAAGTCATGATGATGAAGATACCTGTTTGTGCGCAATGAACCTTCACTTTCCTCAAGACCCAGCACACTATCTGCAAGACTAGCAGCACAACTCTCATCACTCTCACAAATATGCTCACTCTCACTCTCACAAATCTGCTCACTCTCACATGAAGAGGTGAAGCTCCCTGAGGTATGATGGGCATGAACACCAGAATCTTCAAAATTTTTATCACAGGCAGCAAGATGGGTGACTGGTTGTGTGTTACTTTTTACTAATGAAGTGTTTGTGTGAACTGTGCTTGTGTTACTCTGTATGCTTGCTTCTACTGGCTTGGCTGCAGGAATGAAACTCTGAAAATTTTGTGATGGATGCTTAACTAATTCTCCTGTATCAACTACCAGCTTATCTGAAACTGATACTGAGAGTTCAACTAAGCCCTTATCATCTAGACTCTTTGAAGACTTTTCTGGCATGCATATCTGCTCATCTGAATATTCAGGCTTATAACAATGGTGACCAGTTTTTCCTGATTGAAAATCACCCATGTCCTTACTGAACTCCTCAGACCTAACTGCACTATCAATAACTCTTGCAGTGATGGTTAATTCACTTTCAGAACCTGTAACTGGTAATACAAAGCCATCCTCATCTGACAGAGCAACAAATTCTACTATGTCAGCACTTAACTCATACTGTTCTGTGTCTCTAGCATCACTCTTGTAATTTTCTACTCTAACATCTGAGTCAGAGCAAGAATGTGAACAGTCCATGCAGTGTCTCTTTTCATGGACAGAGCTACCTGAAGCTGCTTTAGTGTTAACTGTGATGCAATCTTGTTTGTCTGTGTTGCTGTGATCTGAGGTAACCAAGAGATCACCACAGCAACCAGAATCCTCGGGCACAGGAGTCAGATCCATCTTATCACAATCAGGGAAAAGGTCACCAGGTATTAATATGCCTCTAATGAGTGTGCCACTATCAACTTCAGAAAATACATCATCAGACAGCTCATGATCTGATGAAAGAGCTTCAGTGAGGTTCAGGTTTGTGCTGTCTGGACTAAGACTCTGGACTGGTGTGGCACTATCACTACTGCTACTCCTACACCATGAGGGGGATACCTGGGAACCTATACCATCACCACCTAAAGTGTTGTCCTCTTGTGCAGTAATGACACTACCATGATGTACTTCTATATCAACCAATTCAGCCTCATCTGTTTCTCTTTTTTCCTGCACTTCTGTTCCTACTCTAGTTCCTCCTACTACATTTGAAATGGAACTTGGAGACTCAATATGGTAAACTTCAGAACTGAAAGACTGGTTTGAGTAAAGTGAGTCAACAACTGAACTACCAATGCTACTCAAGTGGGGACTGGGAAGATCATCAAAGCTACTCCCCATCTCAAGGCTGAGCCGATCAACTACAGTAACAATATCAGAGTCACGGTATGTAAACTGGTCATCAAAAGAATCTGTGCTGGATGAGTCAAAATCTAACATACGATCATCATTAATGCAGTTCAGATCACAAAGTGTGTCACTTATACTAATAGTGTCAAGAAGGTTTGGTTGTTCAAGATAAAGAATGGTTTTATAACCCTGCCTATGTGAATAAGGGACTGTTAGGTTACCCATTTCAGTCTGGTGGAGAGGGGAGTTCCTGTCATGGGACCAGAAACGCCGAACCTCTCTGGCCTGGCAGAGAGATGCCACCACCTGCCTGCGTCGTAACACACACCCATCATGAGCCTCAAGCTCCACCTCAGTGCCCTCTGGCTCACTTTGTGGTGCGTGGTAATATAACTGTTCTAACTGTGCCTCCACAACAACAGGCTGTGTCAATTCCCCACAGAATGGATCGCTCTCTAAAGACAACCCTGGCTGTTTACAGAGCTTGGAGTGAGTTGGGGGTGAAGGGGGACAAGGAAGCTGACTACTGCTGTCTACTGTTAGTGGCCGGCTTGATGAGACACCCGAGTTAGATGCACACCTGTTACCTTCCCCGTCACCAAGAGACTCTATGTCCGTCACGCTGTTGAGGTTGTCTTCAGGAAGCAGAAGATTGTCCTTCACCTGCTTGGCTTCATTCCTGCTTGCTGGAGCATTTGTCCTCTCAGATATATCCACACTGGAGGATTCCTGCTCTGGAAGCTCCACTGCTGGATGTTCTGGAGGCTCATCCTCTGCCCCAGAAACCTCCAAGTCCTCAACATCAGTTGTGCCACCACCCTCAGCCTCCACTCCCAAGAGACTGGTGGTCTCAGGAGCTACCTGAGCATCCTCTGTATAGGTGGTGCCATGTGGGCCCTCCTTAAAGATAATGGTCTTCCTAATGGCTGAATCTCGAATGATATCTGGTGTGGGGGCATCCTCTCGTGGGGCTTCATCCACCTCCTCAGCTTCAGAAGCTTCAAAGTCCTCAACATCAGTGTGCGCCCCTGGTGTGGCACCTCGTACAGCCAACTGGGTTTTGTCATCCTGATCACTCAGTAGTTCTACGTCTGTGTGGCTGTCCTCACCCTGAGGATCTACTGCCAGCTTTGACCGACCCTTGGCCTTGTGTCGAGGCTTTTTGGATAGCGTGATTTCCTCTACATCTGTGCCACCATCTTCAGTCTCATCCAGGACCATTTTGTTACCATGGGACATCTTGGAGGAGACTTCTGTGACACCACTATCAGGCAGTTCATATTCAGCAGTGGAGTTCTCTGTAACACCCACAAGCCTCAGTGCTTCCTCCTCTGACACTTCAATATCTTCAGTGTCAGTGGCACCTGTGTCTTCAATGTCTGACACAAACAGCTCATCTTTTTTTAGCTTATGGACGGTGACTTGAGGGACCCCATACTTGTCCTCCTTGATGTGTACCAACTCCCTCTTGGGACTCTGCAATACGTTGTATTTCAAATGGGGTGGCAATGGACTCCGGGGACGGTCAATCTCCGAAGGAACTATTTCCACCTCCTCCTCCTCCTCCTCACCAGACAGCTCTTCCACATCTGTCTTTGCTTCATCACGCTCATCTGCCTCTAAGAAGACTACATTGGTAACCTGGTCCTCTGGTGTTTTTCCACCCCTGTTCTCTAAGCTCTCCGGAGTGACAATGATGCTAAGTGGCCCCTGTTCTGTCTCTACAAACCTCACTTCAGACAACTGTGGGGCAATGGGCAGCCTACGCCTGCCTCGCTTAGCACCTTGTTTCTTGGGCTTACGTATTTCATCTTCCACATCAGATTCTGTCACACTTTCCTCATCAGTCTCTCCTTCTGCCTTGGATTTTTTTGCTTTGGATACTTTGGATGTTTTAGCCTTGGAGTCTCCATCCTCATCATCTAGGTCCTCCACATCAGTGGTGGCTTCTTCTGCTAGGACCTGCTGAATAGTCAACCCTGCTGCCTCTGCCTCTTTGATTTTCTCCATAAGTTCAGCATCTGTGTCCAAGATCATCTCCTTCTTGGATATTCTACCCATGTTTTCCTCAAGTTCCTTTATGGTGTATATTTCTGTCTCTTCTGGGACATGGCTGATCATCTCTTCCACCATTTCATTTTCTTCACGGTCTTCTATGTCCATATCCTCTGTGTCAGTGAGGACTGGCTCACTTGGCTCTTCTGCCTCCAGGGCCTCTCGAGCCACGGACACTATGGGCTCATGCACCACTGTTTGACGAGGGTTCAGTGGACGCTGATCCTCTTGATCCAGTAGTTCAAAGCCTTCCTCATCTGTCTCTGCCCCAGACTCTTCCTTGGCTGGCTCTTCCACTTCTTTTATTTTAATTATTTCTCTCTGTGGCTCAGGAAAGACCAATGGCTCACTCTTGTCCAAAGGCTGTGTTGCCAGATCATCAACTTCCTCAGCATCTGATGCTTCCACATCCTCAGAGTCTGTCAGAGGGCCCAGATCCTCTTCTGGCACTGTCAAGGTATCATCATCCTCCAGTGCCATCTGACCCTCATCTCCCGTCAGAATCTCCACATCAGTGTGGCCATTTTCATCTCCAGCAGCTGGTGCTTCTAAGATCTTACTGGGACCTGTGGAAGCAGGCTTCTTTGGTGACACCTTCCTTCTTACAACTTTCTTCTTCCTCAACTTTTTAGTTTCAGTCTTCTCCTCTACCTCCACCTTCTGCTTATCCTCAGCTTTGTCACTGAGAGCCAGTTCCTCTACATCTGTAGTTCCTCCACTTGCTTTTGTCTCTACATGTAATTCAGCCTTGTGTTTGCTGTGCCCATGCCTCTTATTGGTTGTTTCATCATCAGTTGATTCATCCTCTTTGGTGAGAAAGATCTTGGGAGGCATGGAAGGAGGCTTCATTTTGGCACTCTCAGATACTCCCTCAGCCTGGTCGAGATAGTGCTCAGGTAAGGAATCCTCCACTTCCTCTGCCACCTCTTCTTCCTCCCCAGAAGCCACCATGTCTTCCATATCAGTCAGGCCATCTGGATCATCATCACCAGGAAGCTCAAGATGGCTCTGACGATCTACCTTTTCTAAGTTCTTCCTGTGGCGACCTTGTATATCTGCTGTGTCATCTTCCTGATCTGACTCTGAGGCCATGATTGGACTGGCTTCTCTGGCATAACCCTCTGTGAGGTTGATCACCTCTTTGGTAGGCTCTGGCAAAAGACCAAGCTCTTGCACCGATGGCAAATCTTTCTTCTCAGGAATTATTTCATCCTCCTCTCCAGAAAGGTCCATATCCTCAGTGTCTGTTATTGCCCCAGTATCCAGCTTGGGTGGGACAAGGAGAGGTTTCCTCTTAAGCAGAGGAGACTGATCCCCTTCACTATACAGTTCCTCTACATCTGTGGTGGCATCCTGTATGTCCCCTCCATTAAGCTCTCCAGAAGGACTGTGGCTGTGGGGAACGGACAAAGTGGCCGTGTCTGTTCCTATTCCAACTGGCATCTTGATTTCTTTACTGCCTGGAACTCTCACTCCTTCAGCATGAATATGTGTCTTAAAAGCTGAGGCTGGTGGATCCTGTGGGGTAAAGGCTGTGTCATGGGTAGGGATGTCATCAGCTACAACAACAACTGGAGAAAAACTGGACTCTGTGCTCATACCAACCACTTCTTGCTCTAACTGACCGAGGCGGTCCATGATGGGGCCCATGCTAATGGTTTTATCCTGGCCAGCAACCAGTGTGCGCTCCAATGTCATAATCATTGATCGAAGCTCCTCAGCCACCTGGTCTAGCCTCATGCTCATCTCTGTCATACTGCCAGTTACTTTACTCTCCTCATCCCCAACGGCAACACCTTCCTCCATAGTTTCAACCTTATCTTTATTTTCCTCAAAATCAGGTATAACTACAAATGTATCATCTACACATGGGAGTGTTGTAATGACTGATCCAGGGCTCTTACCATTATCTACTTGCTGAATCTCACAAGAAGCTTCCGAATGTAATGAAACTTTTTGTAAACTATCTTCATCAAATTTTTGATCAGACAACACTGACTCTGCCTCACTTGGTGCTGAAACTGGATGTAAATCATTCTCCCTATTTAATTCATTTGGTAAATCTTGCTGCACACAAAAAATTTCCCTCCCTATCATGGCAATTTCATTTTCTAGTTTTACAGGCAATAATGCTGCTTCTGTAGCTAAGGTTACATTTTCAATGTTACATTTCTTAGAAATTTTTGGTGTACCTGGTAAATCACATCTGCCTTCATCCTCTTTACCAGAACTTAAATCCTGATGTAATGGGTTCTGTCCAGTGTCTAATACTATAGGCTGCATACATTCCTCTTTCACCTCTGACACATGTTTATTACTTTCACTTGTCACTACATCAACATGATCTGTTACCTCTTCCCTAACTTCATGACTGTCAGAAGAAACATTAATACTCGTGTTTGCTACTGATTGCATTTGTGGAAGGTCAGCTTTTTCTCTTAATCCCTGAATTTCACAGAACCCTCTTGTGACTTCTGCTCTTCTGTCTCCCTCCCTGAGCTCCCCAATATTTTCTTCTTTCTCCATTCTCCATTCATCCACTGTGCTCTTTCCTTTCTCCAGATAGTTCTCTCCACTGCCCGCTTCCATGACGTTTGTGTTGTTTTTGTTTGAATCCAAGGGCTTGGCAGTCATGAGTGATTGGTACTCTTGGATAGTCTTTAACCAGGTGTCTGTTTCTTCAGCATCTGGAACAGTGATCTGGAAGTCCTCTGGGAAACTTCCCTCCATGTCACTATCCACTGCTGCGGGAAGGGCGTGCATGGTGCTTCGCTCAATAACTTCACACAGTTTTTCCTTCAATGCATATATGTCTTGTTCATCTTGATCTTTTCCATTCTTTTGCATTATTTTTGTTTTGCAATCATAAATGTTCATTTCTTTAGCAACTGGGACAACTGCCATGTTAGAATCTGCCTTCACAGCATACTGCTCATTATCTGTGATAAAATCCTCTCCCTGGAATATTCCTTGCATTCTATCATTTCTTAGGGAAAGATTTTCTTGCTTTGGAAACATGTCAGCTTTCATCTTCTGATCATCTTCATCTATGTTTGTGGATCTGGGTGACTGACTGACAGATCTGATATCTTCATCTACTAAACTGGTGGATCTGATCATTGTCTTCATGTCTACTTCAGAGAGTAGCTGGATTTCCTCTTCCTGTGTTCGTCTAGGTGTTGCCGTTGTGATGCTGTCCTCACTACTGATAAATTCATCCATTTCTTTGCATATTTCCGACTTCCACATCTTTTCGAGATCAATGTTTGCCTTCCACCTAGTTCCTTGCTCCTCACCTAACTTCCCATGATGCCCTGAAGGCCTGACATCTACATCTTCCCCTTCATCATCCTCTCTAATGACTCTTATCCCCTGGCATTTTCCTTCCACTGCTTCCTCCATGTCTGTTTCATCAACTTCAATCACAGTTTCCAGAATCTCCACAAGGCCTGGATCAGGAAGATCTACAAAATCATCATCCTCAACATCACCATGCTCATCTGATGGAGGGATGGCTGTGTAGGCTTCATCAGGTGATATTATATGGGCAGAGAGTGACCGATGTTGAACTTTTTTCTTGTGTGCCATAACATTAAGGGAATCTTCCAGGATGTCATGTTCACCTTTAATGTCATCATCAAAACATTTATGGAGAGTTATGTGAGATGCCAGACCACTTTCATTATTACTGTCATCTGCCTTGTTCTTACTATCACAATTTTCATCATTTTCATCTTCCCTCAAGGCAGAACTAACATAACTTCCATTGGCTTCTGACTCCACAGCCAAGAGGTTACTGAACATCATGTCAGCTGCTGCTGCCTTGGAAATCAGTGGTTCATTGGCTGGTACTTCAAGAGGCAATGGATCAACCATCTTTGATTCTAAAACCTCATCATTAACTGGTTTACTGACTAATTTTGTATCAGAATAAGATAGTTCACAAAGTGATTTTTTATCATTAAGTTTATTGACATCCTCCATGACTCTGTCCTCCTCATCTATCTGTGCATCACAAGGTAAGTCAACAGACACTCTTGCAGCCTGTAAATCCCCTGTCCCACACTCTTTCTGATAGGAAACACCTCCAGTAAGAGGATCTACGACCTGTGTGAGATCTGGTTTCTGCATTGTTTTGAGTTCAGTAACTAAGGAAACAGTGCAGGATGCATTTTCTTTATCATGTGCATCTACTATTGAGGTATGTGTGAAGTGTATTGCAGTGGGTGATGGCTCAGAGTGTGCTATTTCCTCAAGCAGGGTGTCTGTGTCGGGTGCTTCTGAGGGTGAATTTACTGTAAATGGTGCTTCTGTTATGGAAGTAGCAATGGCTGATGTATGCACAACTGAAACTGCCTGGGTGTCATGCACACTTCCTACTGTATCTACCTCTCCTGAAACACTGGCATAAACATACTCCTCCTCAATTTTTGATCTCTGTTTTCTAAGACGTCTCTTATGCTTCTTTTTTGTCACTTGTTTCAAAACTTCCCGAGGTGGTGATGGTGTCCCCTCACTTTTCTCCCTAACATCCCCGCATGAGTCACTGCCTCCTATCCCCTCTTTATTATATTCATGTTCAATCTGGCTCACATTGTCTCTCTCTACTTGTTCTCCCTGGCACTCAGATTTTCTACTCGGACTCTTAGAGTTACTCCTAGCTGTAAACTTACGAACCTTCTTAATAAAGGATTTAAACTTAGACCCGCCCTGCTTCTCTGAGCTAGACAGGGGGGCACTATCTACAGTACCTACAGGGTAAAATTCACTCACATCTACAGGGCTTGAAGGACTCTCAAGCTCAGACTTAATACTAAGTTCATCAGAAGACCCCTCTGGGACCATCTCACTGCAGGGGGGTGCATACTTGGTGACTGAGGGTGGGTCAAATGGCCTAGCATACCGACCCTCTAGGGTGGAGTACCCACTATCAGGATGATTACTCTCGTCTCTGAAGGTCTGCGCTTCCTGCTCTGTCAATGGCTGGTTGGGAGCAAGTGGATAATGCTCACCTCCCATGGCAAGTGGAGCTGGGTCCTCCTCGCTTTCACGGCACGTCTCTGTGATGGTGGGCAGTCTCTCCTGCTCCTGCTCCTCCTCACGGTTAAGGAACTCTTTGAATTCCCTGAGAGGGGTGGGAGTGTCAGGAGTAGGGGTGTCAGCCTGTCTCAGTTCCTTAACTTCCTGTTTTATCTGGCTGGTAGCCTCCTTTACTTCTTGCATAAGACCCCTCACTTCTTCCTCAACAGAGGGTGCTCGCACCACCTGGTGGTCATGGCTACCCCTGTGACTGCCCACTGGTCGTTTCTCCACCTTCACCTTTACTAAGGTGGTGGTGCGAGGGGCTGCTCGTGTTGGCCGTTCTGGGCGAGGCACAGTGCCTCCATCACTCTCACGGGGGCGCTCGCTTGGCACCAACATCTCTGTGGCAACCATTTGTGACAACTGCTCCACCATCTTGACAGCCATCTGGCCCTCCTGCTGTAGGTCATGGGAGTCAGCTGAATCGTGTTCCCTCCCATCTCTGGCAGGGTCGTTCGTAGTGCACTCTGCGTCGTCTGAAGATTCGTTAGAGTTCGAAGTGATCATAAGAGTCGTTGGTCTGTGTGCTGATGATGCTGTGACCTCACTGGCTGCAGCAGTACTGTCCTCACATAATGCTATTGCCATGTCACACTCAGGCTGGTCAGAGAACTGTACAGCTTCGTCCTCCACTAATTGGGACATGTGGATAACCTTCCCATCCCTATCTTGCATAACTACCTTCTCTGGTACAGTGCTCTGAGAAGATTTCTTGGTTGTATCATCTATTTTACAGACTTCCTGGCTGAGGCTGGCTTTATCTTTACCATCAAAGTCAACTGGACTCAAACGTCTATGAACACCATCACTTGCCGTTCCTTCATCTTCCTTACTGCTGCTGATCACAGAAGAATCTGGTTCTGACCTACCTGCCTCTACTGGTGCTTTCTGTGACACCATCACTTGTTCTCTTAATGAGGTGCATGGCTCTTTCTTCTCCTGTTGTTGAGATACTGGTGGCATACTCTCCTTTTTCTCTTCTGTAGCATCTATTTTCACCTCTGCAGCCTCTTTCTCCACCTCTACTGTCTCCTTCTCCACCTCTGCAGCCTCTTTCTCCACGTCTACTGCCTCTTTCTCCACCTCTGCTACACTGTCCTCCACCACCTCAGTTTCATACTTTTCCTGTAACAGCTGGTGCTGTATTGACTCAGTGTCCAGGTTAAAACCTGCTGTGTCAAAGCCTGCTTGCTGTGCCTCCTGCTGGGTGAGGTGATGAAGAATGTGCCCTGGGTGTAAGGTGAGGTGGCTCTCAGACATCAATGTGAGGTGAAGGCAGTGTGATGTGTCGTCGTCACTGATGTGAATGTTGGTGGTGGTGGAGAGTGGGGCCCCCCAGCTGGTAGTGGTTGTTACTGTGTGAGAGCTGCCCCGCCCTGGACTACTTGCACTGCCTGACCCAGGACTGGCCTCGCCTGCTATACCTCGCCCCTCCAGCACTGTGATAGGGCTGCATCCTCTCTCTTCGGTCTTGGATGAAGAATCTTCGGGGGCCTCAGACTCTTCTTGATCAGTCTGGAGGGGTACTTCTTGAGGCAGGGCATGACAAGGCAGGTCACTGAGGTCATCATGGGGTGGGACACTCTGGGGTGCTGCCTGCTGCCAGGTTAACGCTGCCACAGAAGAAGAGGTCAGATACGTGGAAGCTGGGGAGCAATGCCTCTACACCTGTGCTACCAGTCCTCCCTCCTCCCACAGCCAGGGTGGGGCAGGGGGGTGCAGTGAGGGAAGCAAGGATGGTGGGTGTGGTGTTAGCACAGACGCTGATGACAGTGACACATGGTGGTGGTGGTGGTGGTGGTGGTTGTAGTTGTTGTTGTTGTTGTTGCTGTTGTGAATATGGTGGTGGTAGTAGAAGAGGTGATGGTGGTGAATGTAGTTGGGCTGTAGTGAGGTCAAAAGTGTTAGTGACTGATGGTGACTGCTAAAGTGGTGCTATGGTGTCAACAACTGTTGTAGTGGTGGTGCCACTTGTGGTAATAACTGCAATGAACTTAAAGCACAAACTACAATACAACCCACAATGCACCACCAATCAATCTCTTGCACCAAGCAGTGATGAAAACAATGATTATGAAAAATGAGGAGCAAAAATGCCAGTGATAAACAGTGGAACTATGGGGTGAAAAAGCCGATCAATTGTTGCATGATGGAGGTTGCGGTACCAAGCGGGGTGGCTCTACCTCATGTGACTGCCTTGAACCCTCACCCGTTTTGCTCATGCCAGGATCGTGCAAAGTGTCAACTAATGCCAACTTGAGACTGTAACTCCCACCACTAAGATTGCAACAAGCTTTTCATTTGACTTTATCCTGCCACTAAAATTTCAACAAGCTTTTTGTTAGAGCTCGCTCTTACAATGTATGCAGTATCATCTACGTTTCTCATCCAGTTACATTTTTTTTTTTAATTCTAAATTGATTCCAGATTACCCCCAAATCAAGTGCTTCTGCTTCTTCAAAACAATTCAAACAGCCCAATGTTTTCCCCTCCAAGACACAGGTGTAATGCTCTCTGCTAAGAAGCTTCCCTTTTGCTAAACTAACGATTCCAACTCAGCATAACACTAGTCATAGTTGCTATAAATGGGGCTGGTACTAGAACTAATGAAAGAACTAAAAAAAAAAATTAATCCAAAATAACAAGCACAAACTAAATATGGAATAATATTTCATCCTATTGTAAACAAAAACCACATCTTGTGACAGAACTAGGTAAACATCAACACTAAGTAGGCATGCTTCTCGAATGTAAAAGAAAAAACAAATTACTATAGACATACAAAAATGTAACTGCCTGATGGAAGAAAAAAGAAAGAAAGCACTACAAAATAAAAAACATCCATTTCTGTGTCCAATATGGTTATTACACAATAGATAAGATTTATGGATGGCATATAGCTTTAACTACAGCCAGACTGCCTCAAGGGAAAATGAAAGCAAAGCATCTCAAGTCTTGTCATGTACATACAGTATAAACATACCATATTTTCATTACTGACTGGTGTTCAGAATCATTAACAATCTCACTGAAATATTTTGTGGATGCAAACTTATGCAACTCTTAATGACTGGACAAGCAGACATAAATTGCTGTTGATCTGGTTAACTTTCTCTTTCCCTTGATATGAGACTTGCAAGTGTTTACCTCTGCAGCCCTAGTGTGTGACTTGGTTCTGTACAAGCCAGTTGTTGTGAACACTTAGATGTGGGCAGGGGAGAGCTGTGGTCAGGAGGATTTCAGGAAGGGAGGGAGGGGGTGTAAGGTGGGAGGTAACTAGGGGTAAAATAATGAAATACAGCAGAAGTAGGTGTAGAAAGAAAGTCTAGGGCGAGTATGAGGATGCTGTGAAGCAAGGATTAAAATTCTGTGACAACAGGACTGAAAGGAAGTATAGGAGAGAATAGGGGGAGGGTGTATGAAAGGGAGGAAAGGAAAGCTTGAGATATTAATGGTGAAAGAGAGGCTGCAGATGAGAAGAGCCTGAAAACAGTGAGTACTTATAGATACATCAGAAAAAGCTACACCTTTACAGTGAAAATATGTCAGAAGTATTCATGATGATCTGTGGCATGAACAGAAATGTCAGGTATAAATAGAGAAGAAAGTTATAAGCACCAAGATGAAAGGGAGGTGGATGAGTAATGAGTAAATAAATTGTACCAGAGCAAGACTGAAAAGGGAGTTAACCAAATGATTGTACAGTAGGAGGGAGAGGCAAGATATGAATTTTTTCATCTTATTTGAAATGAGGTAGAAGAATGAATAGAAGCAAACGAAAGGTCAATAAACAAAAATAGAATGAAATCCAAGAAACAGGGCAGATAAGATGGTGCCACAGGAACTGACAAGGTGTAAAGAATAAGGCAGAGAAAACTATGAATGTGAATGTAAGTGGTATGCATTAAAGGAAAAGGAGAGGAGGCAAACCCAGGACTATGGATGAAGGCAAGATAAATGGGAGTAAGCAAAAAGTTTGGATAAAAGGCAAGGAGGAAAGAAGGCATACATGTGAAAGGTTAGTGAAAGAGGAGAGATTATGAGGAGAATGGGGGAAAAGACAAGGCATAAAGATGAAAGGTAAGTGAAAGAGGTGGAAATATGAGAGGAGGATGGGAGGAAGGGGCAGGGGGAGGAGCTGATACCAACACAGGGTCACACTAGAGCACTAAAGTCAATGCTCGACAAAAACGCAATAAGTCTGGCGCCACCTACAAACTAGGGACTTAAAGAGAGGCGGTCAAAGGGGAGGGAAGGAGGCTGAAATGAAAGAGAAGTGGTGTTGTGGGGGGGGGGAATTCAAAGACAAGGGGCATACAGCAATTAGGCATACAGTGATGGGAGGGCAACCTGTGATGGGGTGGGCATACAGTGAGGGGGGATGACACAGATACACTGAAACAACTAGATAGATCAAACTTGAAGCTAATTCTAAAGCCTCTGTGTCCTGCAGAAAAGGAGGACGGGATTAAGAACTCTCAGCCATTTATGCTTACTGTGGGGTGGGATTAAAGGCATTATAAGTGAACAAAAACACTATGTAGCAAAGACAACTGATGCCCAGCTTAGTCTAAACAGGAACTAGAACAAACTACTGTATGCTAGTTAGAAACATTTCACTGTATTTTATATATATATATATATACAGTATATATATATATATATAGACAGTCTAAGACACTAGTTTTAGGTTATGGGGAATTCTAATAACTACAGTAAAATCTGCATTACTGTAATTCAAAACCTTTCCCTTCCAGCTGACCTACACTCAAGTCCATCTTCAACTGATAAACTGCACAAGTTTTGTTTCTTATTGGTCTTGGCGCTGACTCACTTGTTTACATTTTCTTTTTGTTTTAAAAGTGACACGACAGAGGCATTACTAAGGCATTACGGGGGACACATAATTTTTAAATATCTAGGTACTGTGAACTGTATGAAGTAAACTGACAGAACACACACAAGCCAATTTCAGTAAACATTAGTTTACTAGAATCCTAAACTTTGTAATGCAAATAAATCAGCAACCATAACAAAAAGCACAAGTGGAGACACAGCAATAACAGTACAGTAGTAATGAAACAAAACGAGGTTCAGGAAGCAGCAGAAATGAATGCCTACTGCAAGGGCTGAATTATTTTAAGCTTTCCACAACCTAAAGCTAAAGAGATATTACATGATAAGCTGTCAAATGGGAGTTTAATGATACTGCCAGAACCTCTGATAAAAAGTACCTATCCGAGTTTCGATAAGACACTACGAGTTTCAAAACTCAAACCAAGGAGTTTTTAAAACACTGACACAGGATTACCACTGGGTCAACACCACTTCTAACAAAAAGAATAATACAGAACCAATGTCTAAAATATTCATTTAATGTCTTTCCAGTAAGTTCAAATGGTAAAAGATGAGTAACATTTTGCAGGTACAGTATTAATTAGATACTATACTTATGCAATAAATACTTGGATTTCAATTAAAAAAAAATGTAATGTGTGAAAAAAAATTCACAAAAGCAATTCCATAATAAAAATTCAATGGCTGCATTATGTAACCTTCCTATCCTGCAGTTAACACCTTTTCTGTTATGGGTTTCACTCTAGGGCATCTGGTTATCTACTGGTTAGAATACCCAAATTGGAATAATGGTTTTATCTAGGTTCAATTCCAAAGAGGTGGCTGGAAGTTTTTTTATTTCATAATGTCATCAAGGGAAGCAGGCTGGTCATATAAACTGGGCTATGATAGCTTAGCCTTGGAAGTAATAAGGGATTGACTGTTACTGTTTTACTGAACTCCAAAGTAGAGGAGGAGTTAGAATCAGTGAATTGGAATGAAATGGACCTGGACAGCCTGTGGAACGCACATAGGGATTGCTTAATTAGGAATGCTAAAGCGGTGTGTGGTGTGGCAAGAGTAACAACAAAGAAGAAAGGTATGGCATAGTGGGATAATGAGGTTAAGAGAGCAGTGGAGGAAAAGAGGAAGAAGTGGCTAAAGTGGTTGCAGGACAGATGTTCAGTTGAAATAAGAGCTGAATATATTGAGAGCAAGAAGCACGTAAAGAGAGTAGTGAAGAGGAAAAAGGAGGTAAATGATGATCAAGGAAGAAAAATGAATGCAAACTACTCTGAAAATAGGAAGTTATTCTGGAAAGAGGTGCGGAAATGTAGAAGTGAGGGCGGAAAGAAATGTGATGGTGTGAAGGATGTAGGTTGTAGATTAGTAACCCAAGGAGATGAAGTAAGAACCAGATGGAAAGAATAGTTTGAAAGCCTTATGAATGGGAACAGAAAGAGCAGAGCAGCTGTAAACATGACTGGTTTGGGGGGTGTGCTGAGAAGGAATGCAGTGCCAGGAGACATGACACTTGCTCAAGTGAAAAGTGCTGTGAAGCAGCTGAAAAATGAGAAAGTGCCTGGGGTTGATAAGGTGTATGAAGAGATGAAAGTGTAGTGGAGAGAGTGGAATGAAGTGCTTCTTGGAGACATGTAAGAAGGCATGGATGAGTGAAACTGTGCCAGCAGAGTGGAAAAAGGCTGTGACTGTACCCCTGTACAAAAATAAAGGTGAGCAAAGTGAGTGCAAGAATTATCGTGGCATAAGTTTATTGAGTGGTAGGGAAGGTATATGGAAGAATTATTACAGAGAAAGTAAGAGAGATATCTGAAGTCCTAGTGAGTGATGAACAGGGTGGCTTTAGGAGTGGCAGAGGATGTGTGGATCAAATATTTGCAGTAAGACAGATAGCAGAGAAGGCATGTGAGAAGGATCACAGGGTGTTTATGGCATTCATGGATCTGGAAAAAGCATATGACAAAGTGGATAGAGAAGGACTGTGAAAAGCTTTGTGCATGTACAGTGTAGATGGTAAGCTGCTATGTGGCGTCAAGAGTTTTTATGACGGCAGTGAAGCATGTGTAAGAGTTAATGGACATCTAAGTGAATGATTCATGATCGGTGTGGGCGTGCAAAAAGTTGTGTGATGTCCCCATGGTTGTTCAATATATAAATGGATGGGGTGATGAGAGAAATAAAAACATGAGTAATGGAGAGAGGGATGGGATTGGTAATGAATGGTGATGGATGGAATATCTCATATTTGTTGTATGCTGATGATGCAGTACTCCTTGCAAATACCAGACAAGAACTTGGTAGGCTAGTGCAGAATTTTGCTGATGTCTGTGAGCATTGTGCCTTGAAAGTAAATGTAGAAAAGGGTAAAGTGATGGTTATTGAGAGAGGTGACTCCCAGTGCGATATTACAGTGAACGGAGAGAGACTGGAATTGGTGAGAGAGTTCAAATACTTGGGTACAGTGACAGAAAAGAGAGGAAAATGTGCAAAAGAAGATGAAAGTACAGTAGAGTGATACAAGGAAGAAAAGTAGCTGGTGCAATGAAGGCCTTGATTACATATGGATGTAAGACTATGGTGTGGCATGAAAATGAAAAGTCAAGAGTAGAAGCTGTGGCAACTGCTGAGGAATGTATAAGGAGTACAGAGGGTGGATAAGATACGAAATAATGTGATGCGTGAAAGATGTGGAGTGAGGAAGTCGGTGGACACCATAATCGAAGAGAGTGTACTGAGATGGTATGGTCATGTGGAGGGAATGGATAACAATAGAGTGGTGAAAAAGGTATATCTGAGCGACTCTGAAGGAGGGAGGAGGCAAGGTAGGCCGAGGAGAAGGTGGAGAGATATGGTGGATGGGTCTGTGAGGAAGAGAGGTTTGGAAGTCAGTGAGGCTAGGGAACTGACAAGAGATCAGGCTGACTGGATGAATGTTGTAAGGAGAAGTGCATGATAAGAGATTTGGCACCCCTTTTCACATGGCAGCGTCTGGACTGACTCTATCGGATACATTTATGTGAATTTTTCTTGCATATCCGATAAAGCCAGAATTCTTGGGGCTTGAATGATGAGTGAATGGATGCATGGCCCACAGGACTGGGCAAATTTGGGCTGTCTGGACGTTGATACTCCTCACCCTGCCCTAGGGTGGGAAAGGAGGTCTGGATGATGATGATGATGACTTTGCTGAATGAAATTATCAACTGGTAGTTAATATACAGCACTACAGCATATCATTTACCTGGAAAGTAGTAACCATAACAATTTTCTAATTCTTTACTAGCTACGTGTTTCCCTTTCCTGAATACAACTACTTGACAGCAGATATAACACAATCTCAAAGTGAGTCCTTTACCAACAACAGCATGTATACATACAGGTATACATATACAGGTATGAGGTCTGTTCAGAAAGTATCTGACCCTAGGCTCTAAAAAGATAAAGAGCTAACCTGTTGAGCTAGGACACTAATCCCCCTTAAAGCAGGCCCCTTCTGACTTGACACATTAAGCCCAGTGTACTTCCCACTGCCTGAAACATTTTTCATAGCCGGTTTTCAGTATCTCCTGCAGATGCTTTGTTGCATTAGTAATGATATCTTCTCTCGTCTCAAACTGGGAACCCATCAGCAAGGTTTTGAGCTTGGGGAATAACCAAAAGTTGAATGGAGCCATGACTGGTGAGTAGTGGTGAGTAGGGAGCCTGCCAGACCTGTGGGCATTTTTTTTTTTTTTTTTAAGTGTCTGACTCTGGGCATAGGCTTCATAGCCTGTTATCAAGGCCCAGTAGTCTTCCTACTTCCATACACTTCCACATGTCATCACTTCGGCAATAAAACACACCGTCCATATTGAATACATGCTATGGCTATCTCATGTAAGACTGGTGTATTGGTATTAGCGGGGGTATTTTTACGACATGTCGGAGGGTCTTCTGGTAGATCAGTAAAGTCTGCTTTAACGAAATTCAAATCCTTAAACTGTTCCCTGCCCCAGCCGGGATTCAAACCTGGGTCCATTAGGACTGCAGGCCACCTCTCTACTGATGCAGCCACTGCCTCCCCCAGCTGTCATGGCACAGCTTCCAACTTGCCACTTTCCAAAGGTCTGGTCTCTTCCACTGAAATGCATTATGAAGACGATGGATAACATTGTGATAGTAATGCTTGTTGATGGTCTGACCTTATGGTGCGTATTCAAGATACACAACACCACAGTAGTTGAAAAGAACTGTCAACATGCAGTTCACCTTGGTACAGACCTGTCGTGCTTTTTCGGCCGAGGTGACCCTGCATGCTTCCACAGGGATGACCATGCTTTGGTTTCTGGGTTGTACCAAAACACCCAAGTCTCATCTCCAGTGATAAAAGTCTCCAGAAAGTCTGGATCACAATTTGCACACTCTAACATATCCTGAGCAATGTTCAACCGCAGAGTTTGTTCATGTGAAAGATGCTTTGGAATTAACTTGGTAGCAACTCGTCACATGCCCAAATCATCTGTTAAAATATTCTGTGCTGATCAGTCACTGATTCCAGTTTCATTAGCGATTTTTCTAACAGACAATTACGATTTCCCATGACCAAACTGCAGACTTTCTTTACATTTTCAGCATGCCTGCTTGTTGATGGCCTCCCTGGACATGGATTGCTCTTGACTGACATTCGGCCATTTCTGAAGTGACTGTACCATTCCTTTATTTGCATTACCCCCATGGCTTCATTCTCCAAAACTTGCTGGATCTTCCTGATAGTTTCAGACTGGATATTGTGTAGTTTTGGGGAAAATTTGATGCAGTAATGCTTTTTGACTTTTTTGGTCATCATGGTGAGTGCGGAAACACAACGACGGTTAGATGCATGACCATGGACACGGGCTGACTGACAGCCACCGAGTCACTCGTGACAGATGGCATTAATCACAAATGTACACAATGGTCCTAGACTGCGTAACACATAACCCCACCCCAATCCTCCAACTGGTTAGTGAGAAAAAAAATGAGGTCAGATACTTTCTGAACAAACCTTGTCTGTGTGTGTGTGTGTGTGTGTATATACAGTATATATATATATATATATACACACTATATAAAATATATATGTATGTGAACCTAAATTATATCATCAGCCAACATGAGTATTCATAAGTAAAAAAGGATAATTACATTCACTTTTTAATCCCTTAAAGTTTGTCATTTACATTTTATGAATAGATTTCAGCAGACAGGCCACTTCTACTGATCATCCTGAACTCTATGAGCAAGAAACAAATGAACATCAATATCTACTTAACTCTTAGTCTCTGGTTAAAAGTGGAATGAACAGGATCCCAAGGCTACCACTCAGTATCTCCCACACAAAAAAAACTGCTTACATTCAAATTACGTGGTCCTGAATGACGCACAGAAGCCAGACATGGATGAAGGTAATCAGATTATGGCAAGGAAGGCAAGGTGAGGTGATGGAGAGGCAAGGTGAAAGAGAGGGGGAGATGAGGTAAAGTGAGCAAACAGGACAAAGTGGGGTGAGGTGTGGAGGAGGGGCAGAGGGAATGAGGTGGTCAGATGATTATGGGGGGGGGTAAGGTGAGGGAGGTGGACAAAATGAGGGTTGAAGGGAAGGCAAAATGAGGGAGTTAAGTAAATGTGGGGCAGATGCCATGAGATGCTTAGTTGTATTGCTTAGCTCCATACCTTGGGCCTCTGAGCCTGTGGCAGGTTATTTACTCACTATCCTGGGATACAAAGTCATTGTATCATCCAGGTTACCACAGTTACCTCCACTGGGTGTTATCACAGGTATTTATTTAACTTTTCAACCTATTACGGGTGAATCGGTCAGAGTCAAGTGGTGCTGCATGCCTGTACCAGGATTTGAACCATGGCACTGGCACCACTAGTCTGGTAGCTTTCACAGAAAGCACTGGTAACCACTCTGCCACGGCACTGGTGATGAAGAGAGAGAGGGAGGAAAATTGTAATATGAAAGAAAGAAACAGGAGTTGAGGCAAGGAAGGAAATGGTAAGGCAAAATGTGGAGGGAACAGGAAAAAATGAGGTACAAGAGAGATATATGAAAGACAAGGAGAAGGAAATATAAAGCAAGGGAGGACATATAAGAGAATAGAAAAGGAAAACCACTGCAAGATAGGATGAGTAAAAAGAATGATGGGCAAGGAGGGAGGGGAAAATAAGTGATTCAAGTGAAGAAGAGAAAAATGAAGCATGTGAGAGAGGAGAAAAATGTGGGAGGAAATAGGAGGCAGGTATGGAAAAGGGAGAGTAATGGATGGAAAGAGTGGTATGGAAAGGAGGATGAGTGGAAGGAGGGAGGAAAAGAGGAGTTAGGGAGAGAAAGGCGGAAGATTAAGCTGAGACACAACCAGGGCAGACCAAGGAGTCATGCCTAAACCCAAAAGTGTTTTTCACATTAGCCCTCCCATGGTCAGGACAACTTTACTGCTCTATTTCACCTTAATAATAGATGATTTTACTCAGCTGAGAGTGAGTCATAAAAGCCTGGGTGCTAATACTGGTACTATTTACTCTACCATGGTCACAGCAACTCTAGTGTTCTATTCCAGCTAATGCATGATGATTTTATTCATCTGAGGGTGACTCAAGAAAGTCTGACTATCAATACAATAAAGTCTGGTATGCACTCTTATCCAGTAAAACTGGTAAGCCAAAACATTTTCATCTATAAAGCATTCTGCTAATTTTGAATTTACCGATAAAGCTATGCTCCTTATCCCCTTTCTTCTTTGTACTTAAGTGTCCCCCCAAATAATTTTTCTGGCTATACCCATGGGATGGTAAGAAGGAATGGAAGGTATGACACAGAAAAGGAAGGATGGAAGGAGAAATGCTTGAGGGTTCAAAGGGTCATCTGATTTGCTCTACATCCTCTTGGTATTCTTTCATACAGTTTACAGTCCTACAAGCAAGTGTCAGAGGGGAATGGGGTTAGGATGATGGTTAGCTCAAAGCTGGCATTTCTTCTATGGTGCACCATTTGAATGACTTGAAATACATGTGTCTGAGGTAATTTTGACTGCTTCACAAATGCATGGTAGTTATGGTACCATTTTCCACACATCTGTGGCAGACTGAGACTGTTTCAAAACCACATAAAGCTTGTCTGGAGTCATCAAGAGTCAGTCAACCTACTCTCCCATAGGTGATGACAACTGCCTCCTCATAGCAGAAACTAATACTGGTTCTGCAAAACCCAGTTTTTGTTTCTCATGTGAAATAACACTAGAATGGTTGGCAACAGGAAGTTGAGTTTCTAAGAGTTTCCTATTGTACCGTACCAGGAAAAAATGCATATGCATACCTAATGCACCACACTGTAACTAGGTTGTACTTTTTCAATTAAAACTGTAATTATTAAGGAGGACATATGTACCTAGGAGGAAAATATGGAAGCTGGGAAACCAATCAGTAAGGGATGTTTTTTATAGTGAGATGAGGAGAGTGGTGGCTGAACAGGGAGCCGCTGATAGAGGCGTTAATGAAGAGTATAGAGCCCGTAAGAACAACCTCTTGAGAGTTACTGATGCAATATGCGGTTGGACAAGAGGCCCACCAAGACATAAAGTAACTTGGTGGTGGGATGAGGGTGTAGAAGCCACAGTTAAGGAGAAAAGAAGGCTTTTCCGGGAATGGAAGAAGGGTGGTAACAGGGAGGAGTACTTGGCTGCCAAGCGTAGGGCTAGAAGAGAGGTATAAAGGGTGAAGTCTGAGTCACAGAGACTTTTACTTGATAATCTAAATCATGGGGAAAAGAAAAATACAATTTTTAGGGTGGCAAATCAGGTGAAGAGGGATAATCGGGATATTGTACGTGAGCAGTGTGTGAAGAATGATGAAGGAAGGATAGTGATGAACAGTGGGGATATTAAAGATGCATGGAGAAAGCATTATAGCCAGTTGTAGAATGAGGAGTTTGACTGGGATAGGGAAGGTCTGGAGCCAGCAGATCCAGTGTTTGGCCTTTGGCAGTTGATTGACGCTGTTACTGTGAGTGAGGCAATAGCAGGATGCAGGTGGGGAAGGCAGCAGGTGTGTCTGGGTTGACTGCCGAAATGTTGAAGGCCTCAGGAGATACTGGAGTGAGCTTAGTCACTGACCTGATAACGAGTGTGTTGTTCCAGATGATTGGCTGAAGAGTGTAATTGTAAATGTGTACAAAGGGAAGGGTGATGCCCTGGAAAGGGGAAATTACAGAGGTATAAAGCTCTTAGATCAGATAATGAAAGTAATGGAGAGAATTCTAGAAGGTATGATTAGAGAAAGAGTGAATACTGATGAGATGCAGTTTGGGTTTATGCCAGGCAGGGGGACCACTGATGTCATATTCATTGTTTGACAGCTTCAGGAAAAATATATTGGAAAGAAAAGGGAATTGTATTTTGTTTTTGTTGATTTGGAAAAGGCCTTTGACAGAGTCCCTAGAGAGGTGGTGAAGTGGGCAATGAGAAAGCTATTGTTGGAAGAGTGGCTGGTTAGGGTGGTTATGGCCATGTACGTGGGTGCTCGCACCCAGGTAAGAGTGAATGGAGTTTTGAGTGATGAGTTATCCGTGAATGTTGGTGTGCATCAAGGGTCAGTTTTGAGTCCCTTTTGTTTATCACGGTACTTGAAGCCCTCTCACATGACTTCAGAGATGGGCTCCCGTGGGAGATGTAGTATGCTGATGATTTGGTGTTGATTGCAGAGAATGAAAAGGAGGCAGAGGAAAGATTTAAGAAGTGGGGAGATGGTATGGGGCACAAGGGCTTGAGGGTAAATGCAGATAAGACAAAAGTGATGATATCTAGGGTTGGTGGTGGTACAATCAGAGAAGAGGGAGAGTGGCCATGTGCAGTTTGCCACAAAGGTGTGTGAAGTAATTCCATCTTGAGCAGGTTTGTGATAAATGAGTGCACAAGAGATGTAGTGGTATTAGAGGTAGACTACAAGATAATGGTGATTTTATGTGTGAGGCATGTCAGGGAGAGCAGGTGGAGATTGTTAGGCATGACAGGATTGAACTTGCTGGTGAGTCTCCTGAGTATGTGGAAGAGTTTTATTATTTGGGAGACATGTTATGTGCCGGAGGTGGGGCTGGAGTTAGCTCAGTTGCTAGGGTGAGAAGTGGTTGGAAGAAGTTCAGGGAGCTGCTGCCTCTCCTGACATTGAGAGGACTCTCCTTATGTGCTAAGGGGTCTTTGTATGCAGCATGTGTTAGGAATGTGATGCTGTATGGTAGTGAGACCTGGACAGTAAAGGAAGTGGATATTCACAGGCTTAAACGTACAGAAATGACAATGATTAGGTGGATGTGCAGTGCGTCCCTGTGTGCAAGGCCTGGGGGGGCTGGGTTTACAATGGAAGAGTTGAGAGGTAGGATGGGACTGGAGTGTATTGGTGTTGTGATGAGGAGAGGTAGGCTGAGGTGGTTTGGACATGTGGAGAGGATGGGGGATGATAACTGGGTGCAGAGGGTGAGAAGTGTTAATATTGGGGGAGGGGTTGGGAGGGGCAGACCGAGAAAGACATGTGACGAGGTCATTAAGTGTGATCTAAGGGTTAAGGGACTGAACAGGGAGGCTGCCAAAGATCGAGCAGCATGGAAAGCCGCCATTAGGTGACCAAGGCCGATGCATGCAAGCATGTTGGAGCCTTCAAAAATGAAACAAAATGAACACAAAAAAGGTACCCCATAATGAAACTTCACATGTTTGTTTTCAACATAGTCTAAGCTTGAATATCTGGGAGAATAAAGGATAACACAATGCAGCCAAAAATCATTGCTAAGAATTTATACAAAACTTAAACTGAGCTTTGAGAATATATGCATTTCCCAAAACTATTGATATGATGGTTTCCATAAACTTATTTGGCAGGTGGCCTGAAATTAATTTCATCATAAAACATTTTACTGGCTGACATACCTTCATTCGCCAAAAAATATTTTTAAAAATTATAAACTAAGAAGTGTATAAAAAATGCTTAAAATAAATAACAATTTTGGCAGAGGACTTGTACCATGAACTTTAAAAAAAAACACATACAGTACACACAAACAAATGGTGTAACTTGCTTCACCTCTGTTAATATTAGACGTTCACTGCGATCAATTACAAAAGCAAACAGCAATATTTCTGATGCTCAACACAGACAAATCTGTACTTGAATACCTCAACCTCTTAAATCATATTACAAGAACCACAAATTATATTACGATGAAATATACTTGTAAATGTGATGAGGCAAGAAAAAAGCTGCATTGCTGTGATTCCTGAACAGTCCCTACAAGAAAAATCTTTCAGGAAATTCCTTGAGTATCTTTCAGCATAACAGTATATGAGTTGTTGTATTACTGATATGAAAGCAGAATGGATATAATTTAACTACTGAGGGCAAAATGTACAGTTTCATGCAATCAACAGAATCCCTCATTTCCAGTGTTAAAGGAATGAGTTTATGAAGAAAATAAGTGGTTTACATCTCAGTCTGGAATCCAACATGGTATGACGAGAAGGCACACAAGATTCGCCTCACATTTTACAATTACACAAACTCTCAAGCATTCCTTTTCTCCTTCATACATAATGTACATAAAAAATCTCATCCATCATTCATAATCAATTATTTACAATCACACTAATGACCTATTTTCAGATGAGAAATCTGCGAAAAATGACACATTCAGATACTGTAATTAAATATTTAGCTGAGAAGAACTGACCTTAATAGCTTACCTAACAGTATCCTCTAAGTCTTCCTCTTTAACCCGTGGATTGTGCAAAAACCTTTTTTTATCCCACCCTGTGGTGTGCAAAAAACATATTTACTCAATATACTTTATATATATACTGTAGAT
>JAGKTI010001578.1:25246-51809 GCA_018397915.1 Birgus latro | reverse complement strand
GTGTGTGTGTGTGTGTGTGTGTGTGTGTGTGTGTGTGTGTGTGTGTGCATGCATAGGCCTATGTTGGTATGTACATTCAGGTGTGTGCATGTGCTTGCCTGCTTGTGTGCATGCATTTTTTTTTTTTATGAAAATTTTATATAATTCAGACGTGTTATAACATTGTGTTGTGGGAAGATGTTTGCTGTGTTACATGGGTGGTGTTCATTATTACAGGGGTTGAGGGTGGGGACTGAATGAAAAACATACTGTACATTCTGTCCTCTCTTATTGTACTTGTGTTTTATTAAAGATCATTTGCTGCTTTGCTCTTTGGTGTAACTGATAAGCAGGGAGCATAATGCTGGGTGATACACACCTAATACTGTATTCCCTTCATTTTGTCATTTTTCTGACCATTACTGGGTATTCCTTTTCTTTTCTTTTTTTTCTCCATCTCTTAGTAAACATATTTTTTGTTTTATTGTTGGTCAAGGGTCATTTGGATTTGAACCTTGTGAACTGCAGGCTGAAGTTGCCTTTCTACTGAAGTCCACTGTCCAATCAAGGGATATGGAAGGAGTCGAGTGATATTAGTAATACTGGGCTGCGAAACTGTCAGGTTTTCTTAGTGTCACTGCTTGAAGCACTCTTCTCCACTTTTACACTTTACTTTGACTTTACTCTTCTGTTTCCCATAATTTGTACATACTTTACTTGAATTATTTCATGAGTTCTTGTTATCTGAGGGAATTCCCCATTGTTCTTGACGCCAAAGATGATTTTATCTTTAAAATTCTTTGTTGACTATATCCTGTAGGGCATTACCAGGATACTTTTAGTTTGTGGTAGTGTGAATGCACATTTTGTTTATATGCATTTATATGTACTGTACTGTACATATGCATGTATATACATATATATGAATACATGTATAAATGTATATGTATGGGTAGCTGTGTGCATGTTTATGTATGAGTGCATACGGTTTATTATGCTTAACAGTGTATGTGTGTTTGCTTATACAGTATTGTTAGTTGCATACTTATTTTGTATGGTATGATGTGTGCATGCATGTGGACATATGCCACATATGTGTGTAACTGTGCTGGACTACCTGCATCTGACTGTCCTTTCGTGAGTGTTCAGAATTCTTGTTTATACAGTATAGTCATTAATTTTTGTGATGCTTGTTCAGCTTCCGTGCTTTTTTAACTTTGAGCAAGGAGACGCCTTTTTCATTTTAAACTTGCCATCTCTTGATGATTTTTTGCTCTGCATTCGATAGACTTTTTGAACTGCAGGGGTTAGATACACCATTACTAAAGACATTCAAAACAAGGGGTGGTGCTGAAGAGGGATGCCTTCATGCAGTGGCACCATTATGACTGGATGGTGAAGCTGCCTGGTTGTACAAACATCTCTCAACTCATTCCCTGTTCACTGAGAGGAGAATGGTGGGCTGCCAGAGAAGGGCAGCCTCAGCCTGCAGTTCATTGGTTTCACATTTTAGGTGAACCAGAGACTACTGCTACTATGGACTATTACTACTACTACTGCTACTACTATTGTTGCTGCTGCTGCTTTACTACTACTATACTCTTTTTACTCAATCTTGGCCTAAAATTCTTGTCTGTCTTGAATGTTGAGTTGTAATAGTAGATCAGCACTAGAATATGATGCTGGTCACAGAGAAGTGCTATGAAATGGATGTAGAGTCTCAGTACTGTCCTTTTCTTCCACTGAGCTATGTGAAATGAGCTATAATAGGCATTTGGGCCAATTTAGTGTAAAAAAAAGAGTACAGTATACTACTAATATGAAGTCTTGTCGTAGTTGAACTGAAATCTCTGGAAGGTGGCAGGATTACATTTTAAAGGATGTCACCTTGATTCATTTTATTAAAAGATATCATTGACCTTGGAAAGCACAATTAATGTAAGCTACTGAAGATGCTCATTAACTTGGAGTCTGTGGGGGTGATTTGTGATTTGTTCTGATATTTTTTTTGTTTTGACTAGTTACATCCACTAGCTAACACAGATGCCTAGTGGAGAAGTATCAGTGTACTCATGTATGTTGTGTGGTTTAAAGTTAATGAAGAACTTGATGGTAAAGATTATAATACCACTGTTTTGTAATATATATTTGAGCAGCATATCCTTAAGTTTGGCTGGTACTGTGCCTTTTTGTAATGTACTCTTTTGTAACTGACCATGACCCAGGCACCTATACTTGAACAGACATTACAACGTTATAGCTGTAGTGAGATTTCCTCCATAGATTATTTGATGATTTTTTTTTTTTTTTGGCATTTTGTAGTATAATGGAGACCTAGGGTTATGTATACTGCATTAAGATTCTCAGGATGAAGGAGAGACAGCAGACTTTTCTAAGTATACTCATGCAGAGAGGTGTATTTACCTATTTGTAGCGTACAGGAATTGAGCTAAGCCCATGTTGTCCTGTCTCCTGTGTATGTGTGTGTATGTGTGTGTCCACAGATGCTTGTGTCATTTTCCCAGGACTGTACTTTTTTTTTTTCTTTAATGTAACTGTTGACCATTAAGACACAGCACTTTTGTATTAATCACTAAATTTCTCTGTAACTAAATGTCATGAAAGCTGTGAATGCCATGTTTAGTATTCATATCTCTGTACATTGAAGAACTTTATTTCTAAGTAAGATTGTAAAGCTAAAGAGGCTATTGATTCGTATCAGCAGCGTGACAACTTTCCTAATGTTAGTAATTAATAATTATAAGAACAGTCAGGCATGCACATCTTAACAGAACTAAGTGTTATCCTTTAAGAAAGAAGTTGTCGTCATGTCAGCATGGTTATTTTATGAAGATATTTTTCGTGAACAAACATTGTTATCTTAGATTTTTTAGAGTAACTGTTGCTGCATCACAGAGATTAGGGCAGTATTGTTTGATGGTAAACTTGGTGGCAGTTTGTTGTCAGTGTGAATTGTTTTGTGATGTGTTGCCTCCTGGTGCCCCTGCCATGCCACTGACACTGATACTGACACTAACATCTTTAATATAATGTTCTCCACTATACCCATTGCTGCACACACACACACACACACACATACACACACACACACNTGCCTAAAGTAACCACAAGCAAGGACAAACGTGTGGAAGTGATTACTTTATACAAAGCTGGCCACAAACTCCCATTTATTGCAAATCAGATGGTGTTAGACTGAGGACAGTGCAGAGACTGGTGAAGCGGTTCAAGGACAGTGGGGAGGCCATTCCTCCCACTCCACTTCCCAAGCCTGGGAGACCTCGTAAGACAACCTTCAGGACCCGTCAGCTGATCTCAAGGCAAGTTAGCAAGGATCCAAGGCTAACAGCACGGGATTTAAAAGAAAAGAACCCACAGTTGCTGGCAGATGTGTCTGTCAGAAGTGTGCAGCAGCTGTTGCATGACGATCTGGGCTACAGGAGTTTTTGTGCTCGTAAAAAACCACTGCTAACTGCACTTCAGAAGAAAAAGAGAGTAAATTTTTGTAAGAAATATCTTGCCTGGAGTGAGGAGCAATGGAAAACTGTGCTTTGGAGTGATGAGTCAACATTTACTGTCACTGGTACCCCTTCATCACGAGTGTACCGCAAACCAGGCAGTGACCCCCTGGATCCTAAGTACACTTCCAAGTTTGTTAAATACCCAGCCTCACTCATGGCTTGGGGCTGCTTTACATATTATGGTGTTGGTAGGTTGGTAATTCTACCTGCAAATGAAAAAGTGAACCAGAACAATTATTTGGAGCTCTTATGTGATGTTTTAAGTGACTCTTTTGATAAAACCAAGGCAAGAGTATTTATGCAAGATTCTGCCCCTGCACATGTTGCAAAGTCAGTGAAACAGTGGCTAACAGACTGTGAGGTTCCCTTTATTCGAGATTGGCCCGGAAACAGCCCAGATATCAATCCCATTGAGAATTTATGGGCGCACATGAAGCGGCAGCTGCGTAGTATGGACACATCATCTTTGCCTAAACTTGAGGCTGCAGCTATGGAGCAGTTTTAGTCCGTCTGTTCTGCAAAACTAGGCCATCAGTCTCCCCAGACGCCTTAAGAAGATAATAAACGTGAAGGGGAATGCCAGTAAATACTAAATTCAATGGTGAGTGTTAATTTATTTGTTTCTCCTTGCTAACCACAAGAATGTTTTCTTTTTTTAAGATGGCGTCAAAACTTTCCGCGCCTACTGTATATATATATACACACACACATATATATATACATATATGTTTGTATGTATGTATATACATAGAATATAAAGTATATACACAGTGGTATATTTATATATGTATATGTATATACAATAAGTACATAGTTACACACAGAGACCCGCACATATATTATTATTTGTAATGTATTTATAATCAGTCTGACTGCATGCACAGATTAATGTAATTATGTGTTTACTCAGAGTGATGGCATGGTGTTCACACACAACCTCAAATCACACAGCTGCACTACCAGACTCATATAGGGTATGCATGGCAGCCTGATGGAATAATAACTTTGCCACCAGGTGGTCTAATGGGTTAAGGTACTCCAGCTAGATGAGGCCCATGAGGGTTTATATCAGAGGAGTGTCTAGGCTTTATTTATTGCTCATATAATGCCATTTAAATGTCTGAATGAAGCAGCCAATCCCCAGGCCCTATGCTGTTGGTAAGGTAACAAAGGACTGTATGATAGATAGCTGGATGTCTTGACATTTTAACAGTGGTAGCTTGTAATGAAAGGTTTCGCATGTTTTAGATATTGAATCACATGGTTAAGCCTCAAGTGATATTGTATTGTGCTTTTATCCTCATTTACCAACATAGCTGTGAATAATAAGATACTCCGGATTAGGGTCATGCAGAAAATACTTAATGCATGGAAGTACCTTCTTGATATTTCTAGATATTACAGTAGTCTTGCATTTTGTAGTCATTGCTGATGTCATTTTTTTATTGTCTGCATCTTGCTTATTTTCTCATAAATAGTTTGTGGTTCACTTGATGAAGAATATACAGTACCAGTATCGTTGTCTCAGTTATACAGACAGCCCATGCCATAAGTGTAGGATGCCATCCAAGACTTTAACTTTTTTCATGTAACTGGTACTGCAAAGTGGGGGACACTGGTAGTTGTAGTAGTACAGTACAATGTCATAGCAAATCCATCTGAAATGTGAATTTTTGACTTGTAGGCTGAAATTGCCCCATTTGAGAATAGGGAGAAGGTTGAATGTTTTGCATAACTGGGCAGCAGAGCTGTCTGGTTGTATCAATGTCAGTGCATGAAGGCATCCTTCTTGAGCAAAAGGGTAACATTGGTAAGTCAGCTTTATGGGTAAAAGTGTAATATATATAAGCAGACGTTTTATAACTTTCTTGTTTACTTGACCCGTACAGTACAGTAATATCATATATTTTGTTGTTGTTACCACCAGACAATATTATCCAGTTAACCAGTGGACTGTGCAATTACTGTACCTTTTTTTATCCTACCCCGTTGTGTGCGAAGAATGAGGGAAAATTTGTTTTTTTTTTTAGTTTTTGTTTATTGTAAACTTGAAGATAAACATCCAGGGCATCATCTGGTGAAAAGAAAAAATCTCTCTCTCTGTCTTTGCGTAGCGCCATGCGTAAGTTTGCGTGGGGGTCGAGTTGTTAACGGTGATGCACGGCCAGCGCAGCCTGAGCTGTGACTCGTAGCGCGACGCTACCCAGCATGAGCTGTGACTCATAATCCACTGGTTATGGAGTGAGTTTTTACCATTCCACGGCCCCCCAGGAGTGCATGGGATGTAACATATCTCCAGGTGGTGGTGTTTCATCAGGCAGAGGGTCTAAGAGTAAGCATTGTCATAGCAATTGGAGCATTACAGAAAACCTTTTAAGGCTAACTATGGTATTATTAATTTTTCCTACCCAGGTTTCATAGCTGTTCCTGTGAAGTAGGGCTGAACAATTTTGTTGTGCCTGTTTTGAACTGAAGGGGTTGTAGCTGTGTTAACCCATTAATTACAGAGCATCTCCCTAAGCTAAATAAAATCAGCTGGTGGGAGCCTGGTTAAAATAGAATAAATCATTGGCTCAAAGGAGTTAAAAGCAAAAAAGAACCCTAAGAATGGCTACTTACAATGAGAATGTAGTGGATGTTTTATGTGAGTTGAGATACAGAAAATCCTTATTTGCTATATGTTTCATTTTTATTTCAAATTTGGTGCTGGAGATGGATACCTTCATGTGGTGGCACAAATATAATCAGGTGGCAGACCTGTCCAGTAATACAGATGTCCCTCAGCTACTTCCTTATACCCCAAAAAGAAGATGGTGGACTGCAGAAAGGCAGCTTAAGCCAGTTGAGTTTAGGGTTACAGGTACATACTTCTGCTACTATTTTTCATCATTTTTGTTATTCATTCCTACATAATGTACAGAATAATTGGATGTAAAAAATCTATTGGTACCTACAGTATAAAGCAGATTTGCAAATCTCTCCTAATGGACAGGACTGGTTGTATGGAGAATTTTTGGTGAGGCTGGCCCATATACAGAGCTTTTCCATTCTGCTGGGTGATATGTCTTGTGTTGCGGGGGCAGCTAAGTCAGTATTATCAGTGTCTATCCTGCATCATTTGTTCATTTTCTACCCCACTGCTCACACCTGCAGATTGAGCCATCCCTGCAAGACACGAAATACACTTAGGTGCGTTATGAGAGGCGGGCTATTTACGAACCACCTTGCATTTTGGAATGCAATCCTTTCATATGCCAAGGTCTTTCTGTACAGAATTGTTGCTTATCACTAGCCAGTGTAGGTTGATGTTTTCACCTCTGCACAAAAGAAGGTAAATTTCTAAGATCTGCAGTGAGGCATTTTGAAGGTACTTGATGGTGTAGTGGTTTGAAGGCTCCAGTTGAATTTAACAGCCTGGCATGGGTTTAATCCCTAAGATGTGACTGGAGTTTTTTTGATGGTGTAATAGTGTTAGGGGAAGTACAGTAGGCTGGGCATCTGCCCTGATAAGCACTGGACATAGTAGTCTAGCCTCAGGTCCTCACACCTCAAAAGGGGACCTGTAATATGGGATTGGCTTTTTCTGTTTTGCACCCTGATATTTTGAATGCACCTGACTGGCTATATAGACAACAGTAGACTCAACTGCTTGTGTACCTGTCTCAGTTCACTATCCGTATCCAGAATATTGAGGCTCAGATTCTCAAGCATGTGTTCAATTGATTCCTTTTCGTAACTCAAGATATGCCTTATGGTCTGCTCCTTGTCATGATTCATGTTTGTTCTAAAACTGATTCTCTGTTGTAACTCTGTTCTTCAACTGATCCTTTGTCATAACTCAGTTTGTTTATGAGTGACTCCCTGTTATAGCTTAGTTTGTTCAGTGATTCCGTGTCATAACTCTGTTCTGCCACTAATCCCTTATTGTAACTCTGTTCTGTGACCTCTTTCTTGTCATAACTCAATTTGTTCCGTAGCTGATGCTTTTTCGTAACTGTTTTTGGAGGGTGTTCAAGGGATCATATACTCATTCCATATTTCATGTTCTTTTAATGGAAGCAAGTCTTAGGTTTCAGAGGAAAATCTATTAAGCTTTTTTTTTTTTTTTAATTAATTTTTTAAGGACAAGGACAAGAGTGAGCAGAAACTTGCCATGACTCTTGTTCCTCCTGCAGATCAGAATCAGAGTAACGAAAGGGCATTGACTGTAAGTTTGTTTCTGGATCCAGATCATGTACAGTCAGATACTAAAGTCCATTCACTTAATCTTTATTTCATTGTTGGATTCATAGACGCATAATGTGACGCAGTGGACTGAGGAGCATATTATCACCCATAGATTCATGGTAATATACTCCATCATCCAGTACGTCTAATTCAGAGTGCTATGAATCCAGCAATAAGAGAGAGACAGGGGAGACAGCTGGACTTTTGCAATTTCCCGTACACTCTCACCAACAAGTACCCGAACATCATAAGCACCACGAATATCATATATGACCAGAGAATCTAAAAACAGCTCTTCATGTTTGTATTGCACCAGTGTAATGGCTTCATAGTACATCACTCTCTACCAACCATTCCAAGATGACAAGCTATGTTTTGTTCTTTTTCACATCCCTTGTGCCCTGGTGTATGGGTAGTTTTTGGTGGGGGTGTACTGTAGTTATAGTTTTAACCATTTTCATTCATGTACAGATACAAAGGAAACTGTTGACCTAGTGAAAGACATTATGAATATGAGTGTATAATCAGTACTTTGTTGTAAATGGCATTTTTCAGAAAATTTTATACTTTTTAATGGTAGATGTAACTACCAGTGATTTGAATACTCTGTACTCGTTAGAGCTTGTATATCATATCTATTATTGTCCCTACTGCAGTAATTAATCTTTGACTTGTAGCTTATTTTATGCAAAGCATAGATGCATTGTATGGAAGACTGTATCATTGAGCCACAAGTATTAATTTGTATTTGAGCCAAGACTGTATTTGTATTGGTATAGGATACTTTCTAGCACCTCTTCCTTAGTGATTTAATTAGCATATTACATCTTAGTTTTCTCCAGTATGTTATATACATTATTTTGAAATAGGTGTAGATTGCATGAATAATACCTATGTGAATATTAGCCCTCTCAGTCTTGGAAGAAGCACCCACAGCTGAATAAAAACATCTGGTGATAGCTGGAGTAGAATACTAGAATAGCCCCAGTCAGGAGTGGGATAATGGTGATGGTACTGAGTCTCTGAAGCCCCTCTGACTAACTTTCAGGTGAATAAAATAATTTAGCTTTACAAGGAGTAGAGTACTAGAGTTGTTCAGACCATGAGAGGGTTAATGTGTCATAAAATTAAACAGGTAAGGAAAGGGTGTTAGCAAGCCTCATAAGCTGATGCAGATATGGGCCAAAGTGTGTTGTAATGGTGTGGTTGTGGGTAGAGTAGTGTGAGGGTAGGTAGTGTGGTCACTGGAACAGCCCTTGTTTGTCTCTTCTTATTTCACTGCTTCTGCACACAAAGAGACCCAGTACATTTTAGACATGATATAACTCCTTCAACCATGTACATATAGACACATACAGCATTCACTCATTTTGATTCACTCAGTTCACCTTGGATTGTATATATATCTAAACATTTAAATTTTCTTCAGTATTGTATTGTCTTTCATAGTTTATTTTCGTGCCTGCTGGCTTCAGATGATTTAATTCAGCTTAGAAGAAACTCTTTGAGCTGGTGGAGCTGAACATAGCTTTCACTAACCTCCACCAATACCAACAGACTCTTCCAAAGTTTAATTAAATCATCTGGCATAGCAAGAATAAAATATAAAAGGCAGTTTCATAGAGAAGGGGTTAAAATGGTAACATTAGATTGGGTCATAATGGTTTTGCCACTGTCCTGATCTAACTGACAAACCCTCATATATACAGTGCCGGTGGGTGGATTGGAACCCTTATGGCCATACAATTAAAACTGAGTGCGCAAAGGTGTAAGGAGACCCCCGACTGTAGACGGTCATTTGTGGAACACCTGTAATTGTTAGACATGGTTGGCCTGCAACTCACATTACAGAATGCAGTCAGCAATGATACAGAAAGATTGTAAATTGTTTGAAAAACTGGGGGCTAGTCCATACCTTTGCACTCTCAGTTTTGATTAGAGGTGTTGTTCAGTTACCTTTACTATAGGATTCTTATCCTTGCTAACCCCCCCCCCCCCCACACACACACTTGTCCACCCCCCCCACTCATGTACACCCTTGCCCAGACCTCCACATATATACACCCCCTACCCACACCACCCACACCCACACACAAACACACCCTTGCCCACACCTCACACGGACACTTTTGCCACCCTCTATCATACATACACATGTACTGTACACATCCCAAACACTTTTGCCCACCCATACCATACATGTCACTTTCATATACACCATAGTAAATTGCAGTACAGTATAATGATATATATATAGAAAGATATACATTATATATTAAATATATATATATATAAATATTAAATTACATATTATTTTCTGGTGTACTGAGAAAGCTTGTTCTCTCGTATCTCCTAAGTCCTCACTTGTTACGGGAAGTTGGGCTGGAGAAGTTAAGTCTTGCCGCTTCCTTTCAAGTTCATACTGTTCAGAAACAAGAATCATTGGAATCTAGGCAATAAAAAAATGGAATAAACTTAACTGCTCAGACTTTCATTACCACATCCTTTTCAAACCAGGGCTGTTCCAGAGATACCAGTAGTTGCAGTTTTTACTTTTGTTGATCTGTTATTTTTCTGTTCTGTAAGACTTTTGTAGAATTATTAGAGTATAGATTGAGCCAGTTTTATGAGTATTGTACCTGGCAGTTTTAGTACAGTATTTTGCATGTATTTCATTTTTTCACTTTTTTGGATTTTCTTTTTTATTGTATTATTGTAGTTTCCCAGTCTCTGTAACAGCCTAAACTAACCTCTAAGCTTAATAATAATAATAATAATAAGCCTCAGTAGTCATGGTGTTGGGGATTATGGACTTTTATCTTCTTATAGTAAAATAGTTTCATTAGTAGCTTCTGCAGTTCAGTTATATGCTTTGGCTTGTGTTCTTCCTTAGATAATATTATTCAGCTTCGGAGATTCTTCTCAAACTAGAAAGGTTAGATATAGGTCTTTATTTTCATCGGTTAAGGAGGCTTCCTAGTGCCTCTTCCTTAGCAGTTTATTTTGGGATATGGCTGGTTACTATCCCATTGTATGTCATTTATGCAGAATATGGTGTTGTTAGAAGGATGTATACAGTATATTACAGAATGGGACAGTGAGGTTTATTAAGCAAAATAAATTACTTAGGAAAAGGTGTTAGGGAACTTTCTTAATTGGTAAGAATACAGGCTATAGACCTAATTTACCCCTGCATTACACAACGTCTCCGTAAAGCAGAATATGCTCTCTTGAAATAATTGAGCCTTGAAGAGATTTTGTGAAATGAAGAGGTTGGATGCAGCCCTCATTTACTCCTTCACTGCATGAGGCCTCTCTAGAACTGAGTAAAATCATCTGGAGGTAGTGAGAGTTAATCAGTAGATACTGTTCATCATGCTGTTGAGTGAAAACTTCATCTTAAAATCTGGGCAAATAGTAGCTTGTTTTATTAACACTTCATGGCACCGTAGAAGGTACTGTAATGTAGTTGGTTTGTTTTCAATTGACAAAGGTCCCTAATCCCTTTCAGCTTATTTGATGGCCATTTGTAGTTAGAGTGGGGGTTTGGTTTGAGTAGTAACAAAGAGACTTATTCCCACCTCATAACTATGACTCATTGAATTTCATGCTAGCACAGCTTAGTGTTTAAGCTGTGAGATTGACCAATTTTCTCTATATGAAAACAAACCAACTACAGTATAGTCCAGGCAGTTCTCATTATAAGCAACCCAGATATCAGTTTTTTTTTTATTAAGTTATGCAGAAATTCAAGATGAATTCTTATTAATGTTCATTTGTTATTTGTGAAGATAATTTACTAGTTTCTCCCTGTATACTGTAGCCTTAGGTTAAAAAAAAAAAATGAACTCATTGCTGACTTACAATGAGCTGTGCCTGTACTAGCACTGTAGGTGCTGGTGAGGGACACCTTCAAATAGTGGAAATAACTACTTCAAATAGTGGAAATAACTGGTTGATGGAGGTGCCCAATTACAGAAGTGTCCCTCAGTTATAGAAATGTCCCTATCCCTTGAAAGGAGGACAACGAACTGCAGGAGGAAAACTACCTCAGCCTGTCATCCACTGAGTTCACATTTCAAATGAACCTGTGCCCCTGACTACTGTACAACTACTGCTAATACAAATACTATATTATTTTCTGTAGTTGTAATCCCAGGTGATCCCTGCTCTGAGATTATAGTTTCAGTTTGAATTCATGGTTATGGGCAAAAATAGCTTGGCCGTCTACATTATTATACTGTACAGGGTAATCTGAACGTAGCACCTCTCTATTTTGTGTGCTGTAGGGACAGCTTAGTCTGCTGAATAATGCGGATACTGTATTTTGGATGCTTTTTAAAATTAGTAATCAGACTTGCAATTAGTGAACTGAAAAAAGCAGACAGAATAAAGCATCAAAAGAGTTTTTGGAATTAGAAAATGATGTAGGATAAACACTTGTAATTCTGATTATCTTCCCCTCCTTGTCGCTTCTTCCTCCCTTCTCATTTCACACAATATCTCCCCCTGTTCATCTTCTCCCTTTACATTCACCATCACGTTTACATTTTTGCCTCCCTCTCTTCTTTGTTCTTTACCTCTCTTCATCATCCCTGTTCTCCTTCCTTCCTCCTCTTGCCTCCTGTGTCTGTGATACTCCATCCAGTATTTCCCTTATTGACTGTCGTGGTACAGCTTGGTGTAGGAGGAGAGGTGGTGGGAGGGAGGGGAAGAGGACGAGGTAGGGGTGTTCTTGTAGTCTGATATTATTGTGATAAGATAACACAAGCCAGTACATGCCCTGCCAGTGTTAGCCATGGCACTGCAGTGGGAAGTGGCATGGAGGCAGCCATACTACAAATGGTATTTAAGTAAGCTTGGACAAAGAATTATTTTATACTTTTTTTTTTCTACGAGAATGTGATTACTTGAAGTAGAAGTGCCTGTTGAAGTTCATTTGCTACATATAAAGCTGATTTGCCAGTTGTCCCAGTTTACAGTGTCACTTGGTGCTGGAGAGGAACGCTTTTTATGTGGTGGCGCTGCTATAACTGAACTGCTCCATTGCCGTGTTGTACAAGTACCCTTCAGCTCCCTCTCTGTCCCTCAAGGGAGGATGGTAAATTGCAGGGGAAGGACAACTTTAGGCTGCACTCTACTGGGTTCATGTACTGATGAGTCTGGGGTTGCAGCTACTATCATTGCATCACAGTCAGTTGACTGGGAAAAATTATGATATTTTGAAACAGATCTGAGACTTACAGTAAGGACTGTTTGTACTTTATTAACAGCTGTGCTTATGTAAGCATGAAAAACCTCGTATTGAGAACAAAACTTCATCCTTATTACAAATGGTATTTAATTATGAATAATTATTACCTTTAAAAAAAAATTGATGTATACTACAGGCAGTGAATAAGTAAGCATGAAAAATCACAACTTTAGTAAAGAATGACTGTATACTTCATCAGATTTTTCAAGCTGTGTTAAAGACCACAAATGAAATGGTAACTTTTTGTGGGTCAGTCAGAGTTTAAGAATTTGGTACTGAGATAGCAAGCACTTTGAATTAAATTACAGGTACATATTTATACAGTAATTGAAATTATTGTTTCCATTTTTTTTTTTTTTTCCATATATAGAAGATGAACAGAGGATGGAAAAATCTGTCTATCTATCTGTGGCCAGACGCCTTAATCCCGTAAGGGATGGCCAAAACAAATCGCCTCCATGCCACTTGGTCCCCCGCCATTTCACTGCAGTGCTCCTAGCTCACTTCCCTGTCTCTCATATACCCCTCCACTCCATTCCTTCATCGCATCCTTGGCCTCCCCCTCCCTCTTCCCCCCCTCCACCTCACTCACGTACACTCTTCTCGTTAGTCTCTCGCTTTCCATTCTCTTCACGTGGCATTGAATAAAAAATAATAATCTATACACCAGGTTACCATTGTCTCGCTTTCCATTCTCTTCACGTGGCATTGAATAAAAAATAATAATCTATACACCAGGTTACCAGTGTTCTCCATTCTTTAAAAAATCAGTGGTCATGAGCCTAATGAGAATGTGCACTCAAAATATTCCATAAACTTTATTTTCAGTCATGGTGTAATGTTTGCCATGCAGTGGTAGAAAAAACGAAAATGCCACCATTGAATCAAACTGAGGCATTGCCCATCAAATGGGCTTAATATGCCCAAAGTTTCCAGTTGCGTTATATGCTTTAAGTTTGTTTGCATGATGTTTTGTGATTATGATAACAGACTCTACTTGATTCACTTTACCTTGGCAGAAGTTTTCATCCTTTTCCAGCATATTTCCCATAGTTCAATGTGAAAATAAGATAATGCTGTACTGTGACCTTGCATCTTTTTCATAACACTAGTTTGTGAGAAGTTACATATTCTGTTGTGAGTATCTTGTTAGAACACAGCATTTCAAGATGGAGAATTGGCAGTTCATGTCCTATTGAAGTGAACAGGATATGCATTTATAGAAAGGGCAGAACAACACTGCCAGTCTCTTATGGCAGGTTATTGTAATACCATAAATCCTTGTTGTAAGTCACATTTTTTTATTTTATATTTTATTTTTCTTCTACTGAGCCCACTGTCAGTTAGTGTACAGAAAATTATCTGTTAACTCTTTCAGTGCAGTGATTTATATGTTTGGTGACACTGCAATGCTGTAAACAGGTGGCTTCACTGTCCAGTTTTGAACACATCCCTCAAATCACCCCCAGTCTCCTGGAAGGAGAATGGTGGGCTGTAGAAGAAGGGCAGCTTCAGCCTGCAGTCTACAGTTTTCAGATGAGCCTGGGTCAGCAAAAACAACCTCCCCCAAATGATTTTGTTAAGCTTTAGAGGGAGTTTATATTTGGGAGTTAGAAACAACCTGATAACTCTTACAGAACTGAGTGAAGTAGAAGGTAACAAGATAAAGAATTACAACATCAGATTGAAGGGGTTAAAGTTTCATTGCTACTTATGTATAAATATATATATCCATCCATCCATCATCCAATCCTATGTCGCCCCACAGAGGAGCGTAGAAGCCCGGGGCTATATATACAGTAGGCGCGGAAAGTATTGACGTTTTTTTGCCGACGTCATTCTTCTTTGCGTTAAGTGAAGTAGGGTCAATACTACCCTCCCCTGTGATGCGAAATGAGCTGACGCTTTTTCAACGGGAGCTGGCAACCCTGCTTGATAGGTTTGGCACCACAGGAGCAGGCTCAGTAATGTTTGGGCAGCCACAGGAGGAGGATTGTCTCTGTGTGTGATGCACCACAAGGGCATGTTTTGACTCAAATAACACAGTTATTTGGTTACCTACCACATTCTCATCATGCCTAAAGTAACCACAAGCAAGGACAAACGTGTGGAAGTGATTACTTTATACAAAGCTGGCCACAAACTCCCATTTATTGCAAATCAGATGGTGTTAGACTGAGGACAGTGCAGAGACTGGTGAAGCGGTTCAAGGACAGTGGGGAGGCCATTCCTCCCACTCCACTTCCCAAGCCTGGGAGACCTCGTAAGACAACCTTCAGGACCCGTCAGCTGATCTCAAGGCAAGTTAGCAAGGATCCAAGGCTAACAGCACGGGATTTAAAAGAAAAGAACCCACAGTTGCTGGCAGATGTGTCTGTCAGAAGTGTGCAGCAGCTGTTGCATGACGATCTGGGCTACAGGAGTTTTTGTGCTCGTAAAAAACCACTGCTAACTGCACTTCAGAAGAAAAAGAGAGTAAATTTTTGTAAGAAATATCTTGCCTGGAGTGAGGAGCAATGGAAAACTGTGTTTTGGAGTGATGAGTCAACATTTACTGTCACTGGTACCCCTTCATCACGAGTGTACCGCAAACCAGGCAGTGACCCCCTGGATCCTAAGTACACTTCCAAGTTTAAATACCCAGCCTCACTCATGGCTTGGGGCTGCTTTACATATTATGGTGTTGGTAGGTTAGTAATTCTACCTGCAAATGAAAAAGTGAACCAGAACAATTATTTGGAGCTCTTATGTGATGTTTTAAGTGACTCTTTTGATAAAACCTAGGCAAGAGTATTTATGCAAGATTCTGCCCCTGCACATGTTGCAAAGTCAGTGAAACAGTGGCTGACTGACTGTGAGGTTCCCTTTATTTGAGACTGGCCCGGAAACAGCCCAGATATCAATCCCATTGAGAATTTATGGGCGCACATGAAGCGGCAGCTGCGTAGTATGGACACATCATCTTTGCCTAAACTTGAGGCTGCAGCTATGGAGCAGTTTTAGTCCGTCTGTTCTGCAAAACTACGCCATCAGTCTCCCCAGATGCCTTAAGAAGATAATAAAGGTGAAGGGGAATGCCAGTAAATACTAAATTCAATGGTGAGTGTTAATTTATTTGTTTCTCCTTGCTAACCACAAGAATGTTTTCTTTTTTTAAGATGGCGTCAACACTCCGCGCCTACTGTATATATATATTTTTTCCTTTTGTTGTTCATCATTCGGTGCTGAGTCATCAAATAAATATGAGAGAAGAAGCCAGAGTTGCTTGGAGTTTTAGTGAAGCAAACAGAATACTGTAAGTAGGAAGTAAGAAGGAATTATTAATGATTTTTTTTTTTTTTTTCAAATTAGCAGGTTTTTTAGCTTGCTTGATATGTATATTATGGTGAAAAATTGTATAGAATACAGTTTCCACCCACCTGCCCAAAATTGTTTGGTTTGGGAATATATTAGGTTATAATGAAACACTAGAGTTTGAGAGCCATTGGAACAGAGGGAAATACAATCAGTCCTAACTTAAAGTTTGGTATATTGACAAGTGAAACTGCCTTGGGATATGCTTCTGGTCCTGATCAGGGGGAAAAAAAAGTTTGTGACTTTGAAGCAAGTTCATATTTAATCACAAGCATCTTCAAATGCAGAACAAGTGTCAGCTCATGAGCAACTTAATTAGAAATGAAAACTTTGAGTGAAGCAGTTTTAAATTAGGGCTGACTGCATTGTTGTTACAATATTAATTTATATAATTTTTACAGATACAGCTCAGCCCATTCTTGGCGGGAGGGTGGAGGTTGAAAGACAAGGCTCTAGCAGGTCATCACGGGACTCACAGTGCTCGGATGAGGTGACACCTGAGCAGGAGCCCCATGTTCTCGCTTCATCATCCCTCTTCACTCGACCACCCCTTGAAGACAGGTTTGTTGTGGGCTGCTGATGGGTTTGGCTTTTCTTTTATTAGTGTGGGTGTTTTGTATTTTGAGAATTAAATGTAGTAAATACTTATGATAAGTTGCTTACTTGACATTTGGAATACCTTTTAAGACCTCAGTATAATAGAGAACAGCCTATTAAGGTTTAGCCATGTGGAGAGAAAGGGAATTGAGAGACTCCCTTGGAGAGTGTAAGTGTGGGAGGTGGAGGGTGAGTGGGGAAGTGGGAGATTGAGGATGGGATGGAGGGGGTTGGGTGAAGAGGTATATAGGAGAGGTGAGTTGGAGAAAGGGCAGGCTGATGGTGGGGGACACGGTGACTTGGAGGCTCTTCATTTGTGGTCGCTCCTTGAAGGACTAATACATTTGGGTGTAAATAGTTATGTGCAGAAAATTGTAATTGTTGTTGTTGTTGTTGTGGTATTGGTGGTGATATCTTAAAACATAACTATTACTGTACTTATAATGAGAACTGCCTGCTTTTGTACTTTGTTTTTCCACCCTCTTGGCTCACAAATTTCCAACATTTCATCTTGATTGTTGAACTGTAACAAAGGATTATTGCTTAAAGTATTGATGATATGAAAGCATTTGTGGTATTTAGAAACACATTCCTGACATTTACCAAGGACATGCTGTACTCATCACCTGTATCTCATGCTGATTAGTCCTTCGACACTGGGAGGTATCCTACTACAAATACTAAGCAATACATAATTGCTTATAAGGCCTGTTGACTTGACTTAGATTTCTTGTAGCCCATGAAACCATTAATTACACTTGATGGACACCACGTAACCAGGACACCTGGTGGTCTTATGATTTAAGGCACTCCATCTTGATGTAGCCCAGAAGGGTTTACAACCGACCAGTGGTTGAAGTATATTGCTCATGTAATGGCATTAACTTAGGGCTGAGTGATTGACTACTCTCGCCTTAAATATCTGGACTAAATAGCCTAGGGCCAAGTCCCTGTGCTTCTAATGGAGCAAAAAAAGGATTAGATAATTTATGTATATGCAGTATGTGTATATGGATGTATGCATATATGTAACTGTGAGCTGACATCTTGGGTATTCTTGGGGCAGGTCCAAGTATGAAAAGCTTCAAAATGCTCAGGACGAGGAGAGTGAAGAGGAGTTTCCCCCTGATGTCCTGGCTCGAGGGAAGGACTACCACCATCACCAGTTACAGCTGCCGAGTCGAGAAGCATCAACTGGTGACAGGCATCGAAGGCACCACCACCACAGGGCCAAGAGGAGCAGGAAGAAACGTGGTGAAAAAGGTGTGTCAGAAGCAGCCAAGGATGGTGGTAAACCTGACGGTGTGTTTATTTGCAGTGTTTCGGACGATGATTCTATAGGGTCTGCCAGTGATCTGAAAGCAAGGATTAATGATGAGTATGACTATGAGCTCTGTGACCGTGGTGAAATTTCGGAGACCATAAGTTCATCGGTGTACCATGCCGAGTGCGAGAGTGTGACCACACATGAGGACGACCCCAGGACCACCGGTGAGACTGGTGACCCGGCCCAGGTGATGCGCCGTGGACCCAAACCAAGCCGGGCCGCTATCAGGGCAAGGGCCAGAGCACTACAGGAGCAGGAGAATCGGAAGTGCACCCAGGATAGGTTACTTGGGCATGAGTATGGTGAAAAGCCACTCCTGCTTGATGATGAATTGGATTCTGGGGATGAGAACAGTAAAGAATCAGATGAGGAGGAGAATATAAGCCAGGAGCAGCCAGTCCCTCAGCAACAGGAGTCACGTTCTAATATCTTCCATGTCCCCAGGCCTTTCAGAAAGTCCTCTTCAGATGAGTCTCACAAGCAGAGGGAGGATGTGGGAGATGAGGATGTTTTTGCTCTGGCCCCATTCAAGTCCTCCCTGAAAAAATTAAACAAAAAAGTCTTTCAGAGCCGCAGTCAGCCCTCCAGTAACACAGTATCCCCTCTCGAGTCCTCCAGCCAACCCATAATCACCCCTCCCATGGCTAACAGTTCCCCGGCCCCCACCATGCTAGGAAGTCCAGAAGTGGCAGAGCAGATGGTAGCAGCGGTGGCGACAGAGCAGGTTCGGATTCCAGTGCAGGCAGATGTAATATATGAAGAGTCTCCCATTGAGGACTATCCTATATATGAGAATGTGCTTCTTAACCCACATGGCAGTGTGGAAAATGGGGCAGCCACTCCAAGGTACCATCCCCACTATGAAAATATCCCAGTGCCGTACTCCATTGAATCCACTTCATCTGTCATCAACCCGGTTCCTAATAAAAATCCCTTTGTTAACCCCTTTGCCAGTGATAGTCCAGTGATGGTGGGGAGTCAGGAGATCCCAGCACACCTGCCAATACAGTCAAGAATGGTAACAGATCAGAACCCGCCCAATCCCCTTAGGAAAACCTCTCAGCCCTCAACCCATAGTATAATGTCTCAGAGCTTAGATTCCCTCACTCCCAGTTCAGTTGTAGGATCTGTAAGCTCCCCATCATCCTTCCAGAGCACAGATCTCTTTGGCTCAACTCCATTCAACGATGTCCCTGCCTCCACTAATCCATCCAATGATACCAAAGAATTTTCACCTATGAGCCAAGGAGTCTTGAATGGAATAACACAGTTTTCCAGTCCCAGTCAACCACAGTATTTTCCCCCCGCATCTGATACATCATCCCACCTTCCATTCCTGAGCTCCACCCCACGCGCCATGAAAGTCACACACTCCGGCTCCAGAGGGAATGCAGAATCTAAGTCAGCCGAAGCAGACGACGATGCAGACCTGTTTGGAGCTGTGCCCTTCAAGCCAATCCTTGGCCACTACCGAGGAGGCCACACCACTGGAGGACCTCGAAGTCAGACCCTCCCAGCCAACATGAGCTCAGCTTTCCAGTCCCAAATGGCTCAGATGGATGATGGGGAGGCAGAGAAATACTTCCGTGCTCCAAAACCAGTGAAAAAGTCAACGCCTCCTAGTTTCCGTAAACCCAGAGTGGTCCACCAGAAACTCTCCGACTCAGACACATCAACTGATGACGAGGCAGTTAAAGGTAGCCGTAAAACCAATCGCAACCGTGACCGCAGTAAGGACCGGTTGAAATACAAGAACATCAGTGAGGAGTTTGAAGAGGAGAACACTATGGTCTTGCCCATGAAGCAGTTTGGCCACCTCAAGAAGGAGAAGACTAGCAAGAAGAGCAAGAAGCATGACAAAACTGAGAAGAAGGCAGAGAAACCTGAGAAGAAGCCTGAGAAGAATATGAGTTTTGAATCAGTGGGAATATCCAACATGAGCTTCGAAGACTTCACTCTGGACGATCACCGGCGGGAGGCTCTTGGGATGGTGTCCAGAGAATCAGAAAAGGCAAGGCTGGATGCAGAGAAGAGCAGTGGGGAGTTCTTGCAGAGCCCAGAGGAGGACGACTCGGACCTTCGGACAACGGGAGGAACCAGGTTTGGGTCTTTGAAGAGAGGCATCAATCCTTTCTCAAAGCTTGGCCGCTAGGGAATTATTGTTATACTTCAAGTCATTTTCCTGATTCTTGATTCATCCTATTCATCCTTAGGAGAGAGGAGAATAAGTTATTCTTCTTCACACTCTGTCTTTTTAATCACTGTTTCTACCATCATCATCCTAATGATTTCACGTTTGCAAGCTACCTTTGGGTGGGAACAAGAGACAAATACTTCTTCAGTCTCTAGGGTTCACTGCATGACATTCAGGCTTAAACGAGAGAAACCTTGAAGAGTGTTTATATTCATGAAGGTTTATAAATACCTGGTACTTTACTCTGATTGAGTACATTGTGCAGTCAGTGAAATGTCTTTTCTGATCAGTGTGATATTAAGAAGAAAAACGACCCTATTCACTGTAATCTTAATTATCAGTAACTTAAAGTATGTTAAGGGGAAAGTAAAACATAGAATGCAGAAATGAAGTCTGTTTCCATCTTGGGGCATTTCTTTCTTAGGTTTTCAGACTACTGTATGTTGCTGACAGTGGAGTCCCTCCCAGTGGTAGGTATGTTGGTGCTACAGTGAGACATTTGAGGAAAGTTATATCACACAGTCAGCCCTCTGCTAGTACAGGGTGTTTGTTCCTTGAAAACCTTTTCCTACTGAAACACGGAAGCTAGCTAAAGCATGAGTTCAGTGACAGCTGTGCTGTGCTTTAGCACTACATGTGTTTTATAGGAAGAAAGGGATTGAAGGTGTATCAGTGTTGAATCTGCCCTAATGGAAGGTTGACTGCCAATAATTTAGTATTTTGGCTATTTTCTGCAGCTAAGATATGTAAGTTCCACTGATGGTATTGTTTAAAGCATTGTTTTCTGCAGTAGCTTTGTGTTATAATGTTAACTAAGATTAGTTAAACAAGATTTGTATCTTGCATAATGCATGCAGTTCATGCCATCCATGATATCATAAAGAAATCTCATAAGTTTCTCTTCTATAAATTATAGCAAACCATCAAGGGGCAATATGTTTACATCAGTTTTCCCTAAGGTAAAATTCATGGACAGTTAGTGAGCATCCTCAAAGCCAAATAATTCATAGATCTATTTTTTGACATACAGTTGTTACATGATTTTATATACAGTGTGGTTATTTATTGTGGCTTTGATGCTGCTGAATTCTGCATAAAAACTTAGAAGTCACGAAGGCAGAATTAGTTACAGGTTGCTATATCATTTAGGTTTTGTAGATGATCACAGTACTAATTTAACTTTCACTTTTCACTTATGTTAAGACAGCTCTACAAACCTGTGACTTTGATGCAGGTGTGGAGGTGCAATACACTACCATATATTGCCCCCCCCCCAAAAAAAAAGCAAAAAAAAAACAAAAACAGTCTTGCTGAATACGGTATTTTACAGTGCTAGTTAACCACTGTTGTTCATATGCCAAAGCAAGGTGTGCATTTATCTTGTTAGAGTGCGACAATCAGTTACAGCGCGCTGCAGTGTACACAAAGATGTGTGTTGATGACAAGATACAGGTGTATGTATGCCACTGTTGTTTTGATATGTAATGCTACTATAGTTTTCATCACTTCTTTGGTGTGTAGGAGAGATGACTTAGCAAAATGGGGAACCTGGTGAAGTTTTAGTCTCAATGTAGTACATTGTCGTAAGCGTGGCGAATATACTTAAAACTGACCAGGTCGCGTGTGACTTAATGCATTCCATGAAGTTCTGAAAGACGGGCACATTCCGTACGAAGCAATGACACACCTCACTAGACTTTTTTATGTTCAGTTTTACTTGTTGGCCTGTATTTTTGTCTGCTAAGGAGGCTTCGTAGCACCTCTCCCTTACAAGTTTAATCAGAATGCTGATTAACCTCTTGAATCCAGATGACATTCTTTATAGTTTACTCTTCCTGCTACCAGATTATTTTATTCAGCACAGGAAGTGCATCTTGTATAGATTTTTTTTTTTTTTTTTTTTTTAAGGCTGCATTTAACCCTTCAAGTTCAGAGTTCCAGGAGATGGTAAGAGTACAGTGATGAGGATGATCCTGAGCTCAGCATATTAGTATTCTCTTTTATGCTGTTTATATCTCTTTAATATGGAAGTGGATTACATTAATAGCATACCTGGGAATATTAATGTGCATTTGCAGAAATAAACTTGTAAGAAAAGGGTGCTAGAAAGCCTCATAAGCTGCAATACAAGCTGTAGTGTGTAATTTGCTTTGATGTGATGCATGTAATTTGTGTTGAGGCAGTAACTTCCCTTCCTCATTTAACGCACACACACACACACACACACACACACACACACACACACAAAGCCGGGATTTCTCATGTAAAATGCAATACAGTATTGAAATGTTTACATAGGATGACTGGTTGTTTTCCTTGTAAAAGCTGAAACATGATGTACCATATTTTTGAATCTCAGACCATATTGTGCTGTAACTTACTTATTTTGGTTAATCCACTCATTTTCTTTTTGCGTAAATTATATTCTTTAGATTTGTAAAATGTACTGTGCATAATTTTAAGTGTCGCAATAATGTTTTTGATGCCTGTGAAATGCACTTGGTTGTTCTGAGCGACTTGATGTTACTTTAAAATCAGTCTTACCACCTGCTTTTACAGTGAGACTGAAAGCCCATGATTTCCCATGTTATTTCCTCTTTAGATTAGATGCAGTGTTATTTGTATGACTTGAAAATGTATTTAATGTGTGAATTTTACTGTGTTCTTTGCACATGATTTTTTTTTCTTTTTTTTTTGTTCTTTAATGTTCTATGAGACTTAGTTTTCTTTGTTTTGTGTTGGTGCTTGTGCTTGTTTGTTTGTTTGTTGTTGGAGGGCAGCTGCAAAGTATAGGGGTTGTAATTTCTTCAGATAACCCCTTGAATATGGATGACATCCTTTCAGGTTTATTCTTGCTACTTTCAGATGATTTATTCAGCTTAGGAAAGGCTGTGTCATATTCCAAGGGGTGTATTAAGCCTATACTCAACCTTTTGAAAAATCTATCTTAGAATGTAATAAGATCATCAGGAGATAGCAAGAGTAAAATGGGGACAACATCCTTAGGCTCCACGGGTCAAGGTGGGTGTCAACACCTCTTCCTTACCAGTTTATTTCTGCACTTGCCACATTAGCATTCTGATCTGTGTTACAGCATTTATGTAGACTAAATCTGCGTTGTTGTTACTATTGTTATGTGGCCCCAGTTTTTTCTGAACATGAACCCAGGGGACTGCAGGCAGAAGTTGCCTGATGCCTGCAGTCCACCATCTCTCCTTTTGTGGACAGGGAGGGAGTTGAGGGATGTTCGTATAAGCAGGAGGGCTATATTGGTGCCACTACATGATGGCATCCCTTTCCAGCACGAAACCTTATCCATACTACAAAGTTATCAGTAACAGAAAAAAACTGAAATGTAATGAGCAAGATAAATCACTAAGGAAGAGGTGTATGTAAAAACATCCTAACAGTATGAGAATATTGCCTGTGGTGTTTTTAGAGAATGAGGCCATATTGGTTCCTGTTCAGTCTTTGCATAATAATAATTACAAGCTTGTTTGATGCAAAACTCCTGCACAGCATTCATCATTGCCATCCTGTTCTTATATATCTGAAAATGCTACACTACTTCAGATACTTTATTGTTCAAAATATTTGAAATGCTTGAATGATAATAAGTCAGTTCAGTTAATGTAGAATTTAAAGAGTTCTACTTTTGTTGACTGTGGCTTATTTTGGAAATTTGTTTTTAAAGCTTGAGAAGTAGTGTAGAATTATAGTTCAGACAATATTGTGCTTGTCAGCTGGTTATCAAATCATCTGGCTCAGTAGTGCCTTCCAAGTCAGTACTTGCAATTATATACACTTGAAAACAGTGGTTGGTATTCCCCCAGAACGTTAGTGAATGTGTCAGTTACTCCAAGATGAAAGAAACTTGGAAGAAGGTGAGCTTGAAGGTGAATTCCTTTTCTGTGGAAGATGACATGTCTCAGGCCCATGGCTTTTATTTGCAGGAGAGGATACCAATTGTTGTTTTTATTTGTACTGTGCTTTCATTACCAGAAGTTTGCTGACACTTCCCTGATAACTGCAATAGGTGTTACATAAAAAAAGTTTATTTGATAGCACTCAGAAGCACACAACAAAACACAACAAAGAGTAAGAGAAGGAAACATATTCTTTAACAAATGGAGAGGAATGAAAAATATAGAAGGTAAGACATGGTGCTGGCAGAGGATTGATGGCAAACTTTTGCATATGATAGTATATTCTCAGTTGTTTACTCAGATACAGGTAGTTTTTGTAATATTGAGTATTTGCTGATGCATTGTCATTTATATATTTTTTTCTCACTTAATGGTGTGGTTTGTGTGTTTAGAATCTCATATGACTTTATTTGGATACTGCCTCCAAAACTAGTTTTGTCTACTTTTAAAGGCTTTAGTACTGTATTATGTTCACATCTGCTTGTAGTTTTGTATTGCATTATATTCATGTCAGTTTGTTGTTCATGTTGTACAGTACAACATTAGAGGTTAGAAAAAGAAATTTTATAAACATGGCATTGAAAATTTTCATATTTAAAGAAAGAAAATAAATAAATGAAAACCTTTGAAGTTATTGAAATGGTGAATGAAATACGCAATACACTCTGTCTCTCTCTCTTTCCTTTACAATCTGGTTACTCGTATAGTGTACATTCATTGCAGGATTTGACGCCAGGTGTGTTCCATTGCTTGTGTTCTACTACATATTTTGTTTTGCTCTAAAATTTGTTTTATAATTTTGAGCTACGGTAGTTGTGTCATGTCAGCTGTGTGTCGTATCATCAGAAAGACAATACCATTGCTTTTGGAAGACCACCGGTAATTGCTTACTGCTTATATACTGTTTGAAGAGTTTCCTTGGATACACTGATCAGCATTCTGGCTGCTGTTGCACTGGTATGTTTAAAAAGCAATGACTTTATCAACCATTTTTTCCTATCATAGAACTTTATATGTACATTATTAGCCATGCTTTTCCATACTTTATTGTACTGTACAGTGTATGGTTTAGATTCAGTATCTGAACATAAGTATCTGAATACTGTGTGCAGTTATAAATTCTGTATATTGATATCATTTAAGAGCTTGATTACAGGCTAGTTGAGAGATTGGTTTCAGAACTGTTAACCTCATCAGTCCAATGATGTATTATTATTTTTATTTTTTTATTTTTATTGCCATTACTCACATGCAAGAAGAGTTCCCTATACCCCTTTTACTCTAACTTGGCCTAAAATTCCCATCTCCTTGTCCCAAATAATTAGATGTAACAAAGAGATTAAAACTAGATTATGATGCTAGATGTGAAGAACTGATAAGAAAAGGCTGTAGTGACATTGTTGTTTCTTATTCTGCCATTGAGCTGTGTGAAATAAGCTGCTAAAAGATGAAATTCTAGGCCAAGTTAAGGTGACAGAAGTATAGTAGTGAAGGGGTTATTTAAGGCTGTCCTTAACCCCTCCTGGAAAGAACAACTGTTTAGCAGATTCCCACCTTTGATTCTTTCATATTAGTATAAAAAAAGGGAAGGGGAAGTCTCCTAATGTTAATAAAAATGTCTGTGAATAACAAGAGTAAAATGAAAAATACACTACTTAATTGCCTGAGTTTGATGGTAGATGACTGTGGTGTTATTTACAACTGATATCTGCCAGGCTTCCAGTTGAGTCTTATTATATTATACTGTAAGCCCTCAGCATAAGCCATCTTTTTTGACACTTGATTTGGTGGTAACTCCCCCAGTCCGGTGACATTTCACTTTCTTCTTACCATCTCTAGAAATTTATGTTCACCATAGGATATGCTGTTTGATTTGGAGAGGTTGTTTAGCCTCCAGTAACCCTTTCATTACAGGCTGCCTCCTTGAGCTGAAGAATTTCATTTGATAGCAGCAAAATTATCTAGACTGTCACATGCTGAATATGATTTGACTTAATGGATTTTTACCATGTTCAAATTTTTAGACCATATTTCCGTACTAATTTTAGCATCCATTTCATATAACCATCATGAACTAATCCTTTGGGCCAGCCCCATGAGAGCTCCATTATGAAAAGCTTGGTATTCCAATATATATATATATATATATATATATATATATATATA
>JAGKTI010001578.1:0-24900 GCA_018397915.1 Birgus latro | reverse complement strand
GGGGTTAAAGTGATGTTGTTACCCAAAAAACTGATTTGCCAGAATATATAGACTGTACCAGTTTTGTGGAAAAAGTCGAGATATTTTGGAAGGCATCCCCTACTTCTTACAAGGACTTCCTGTACAGTCATATTAGTTTCCACAGAGTCATATTTCATTTTGTTATATACACAGAGTCAGGGTGGTATTCTTGTTGCTTAATGAAGGTTCCTGGTGCCTCTTCCTTACTAGTTTATTTTTCGATATGGCTGGTGAATATTCTCTTGTATGATATTTATGCAATCTGTGTTGATATTAACACATCATGAATGGCTCACATGGGACTGTCAGGGGGTAGTATGGAAAATAAATTGCTAAAGAAGAGGTGCTTGAAAGCCTGTGTTCACATGAATACTGTCCATGTTGCATGTCTCCACCCAAGTGTTGTGGTGGTGATACAGTATAGTCAGCCCTCATTTAAAGTTAGTGCATTATTAAGTTCATGAATTGACACCTTTTCTTCTCTAAAATTAACTTTTTTATAATTATACAGTTGCTTTGACTTTTTTTTTGTGTGTGTGTGAGTGGGCTTATGTGAGGACAAAATAGCCTGGAGGCATTTCTGTCTGGAGGAATCAAGGCATTGGAAATAATAATGATGATCTTGATGATAATTTATCCCCTCAGTCATAAGGCAGATGCATGTGTCAGAGCTGTTTCACATAAAATAGCAGTTTGGCTCCATACATCCCAGACTAAGTGACAGCTGACTACTGTATCATAATTATAGTAGTGTACTTAACTTTCTCCCACACTGGACTATAAGGTAATGAACTAGCAGATATTATTACTCAGCATTTTATATATGAGGCACTATGGGGCTGTTGTTGGGTAGAAATATTATGATGTATATTTCCTGTCCTTTAGCGAGACTGGTTTGATACTGGGATGACATACTTTTAGGAAATGCCATATCCTTTTGGTCAGAGTACAGTGCAGGTGATTAGAGTACTGTAGTGTTTGGTGTGTGTGTGTTTGTGTGTGTGTGTTTGTGTGAGAGAGAGAGAGAGATTAATTTTATCACTTATATGCTGTATTGGTGATTCAGTTATGAGTTTCATGTGAGATGTTTGGTTTTGTTGTTAACCCCATCAAATCAAGGATATACTTTTTGTATTTTTCCTCTCTGCAGACAGCTGTATTTGGCATAGGAAGACACTGTAGTAGACAAAGAATGTATGAAGAATATAGCTAACCTCTCCAGTTGGAAAAGTTTCCCATAACATGACTATAATTGTCTGGAGATAGGAAGAATAAACTGTTGAGATATCACCAGTTTTAAGGGGTTAATCAAGTCATGTTTTGGAGGGACAGGGTGGAGAGGTACATGAATGAGGGTAGTATAAGTTGGAGGGAGGGAGGAGAGCCTGATAGTAAAGAGGTATATGAATTAGGGTGGTGTGAGCTGGGGGAAGGTTAGTTTACTGGGGGAGGGCAGGGTGAAATGCAGGCAATTTGTTTTTGGACACTCCTTCCAAGATTGAGCCATCTAATAGACTGATAGAAAGTTTAGCAGTTATGTATAAGAAGTTTTGATATATTAGAACACATCCTTTGAATTTAGTGCAACAAGGACTGCCCATATTGTGCTGGGAATTCAAGTGCATGTGTGTTTGTGAGAGTGTATGTATATGCTCTGCTGTATGTGAGTAAATGAGTCACTGCTATTTTTTGTAGACTGCCCAACTTTTAACGTTATAGACCTTGAGGGAATTATAGTTGGCAGTTGTTTGAAAGTACGAGCTATTTGTAATGACGGGGAATTGGATGAGTAGAACATTGGGTGGTGTAAGATGCAAATGAAGCACTGTAAATGTTTAGTGGTAAAAATGTAGAATGATATGTCAATATATTGAGGCCATACCAGCACTAGTATGGTTTTATGTCCATTATTTCTGTATTTAACGCCTTCAGTCTAATTAAGTGTTTTGTGTTCTGCTCTTGCCAGCACCAGATGCATTTATTCAGCTTAGGGAAGACCTCTTTTAAGGAAGGGGTTAATGAAGGCTATATTTAACTCATCCAATTTGAAAATTCATTCCTAAGTTGCATAAAATTGTCAGTTGGTAGCAAGAGTGCAATGTAAAAAATATGATTGGATTAAAGGAGTTAATTTTTTCAAAGGTAGATTTTAAAAATGAGAAACTGGCTGCCATATTGCCAACCGTGCCAAAGTGATATTCAGTAGCCATTTGGCAGCAGCAGTAGTTTGTCATTTGTTTTAGCAGTGTTATATCCACTGAATTCAGTATCAGATTTTAATCATTTTACATATTTAACAAAAACCTGGTAAAGACAGTCCTTGTTATAAGCACAGTACTTTTTTTGACTTATTTTTTTTGTTATTGTCTTCTCTAGATTAAAATTTCAGTGCAACCAGTTTTTGCTACTTTTCCCCAGTTTACAGTAGTACTGTAGTTATAGTGTATGAAAAAAATAAAAAAGTGATATTTTTAAAACTCATCCCTTACTTATAATTAGGACTGCCCTTGTATGGCCAGAAGTGACATATTGGCTGTTTTTATAGGTCACGTCCAGGTTCTTAGTAGTCAGCTGAGTGCCCAGAACTGGATCTGCAGAAAATACGATCATTTCCTGCCACAACTTGGATTTTGATTTGCAGGAAGAACAAGAGTTATGGGAAGATTTTGTACTCTTATCTTGCACTTCCAGAGAAAACAAAGCACAGTTTTGACAGGGAACTGATTGTAAGTTTGTTTATGGATCCGAGCCCAGAACCAGTTATGCATCATGGTTAAGGTGCATGAATAAATAAGGTACATGTCTTTGTCAGATAGGATATACTTCGACGTTTTGTACAGTAGTTTTTTCAGATGACATTGTACTATACCTTTGGTATAATTGTGTGATTGTTGAAGATTATTAATGTGTGATATGAGGTATTTCTTCTGCTGAGAAGTGGAAAACTTATTTGTGACAATATCAGATGGTTTAATTTAATACACAACACTATGGTTCAAACAGAAGCTCTTCTATACATTATTTACAGACATTAATAAGACAGTGAAAACTCCATACCTAATGAATTCATCAGTGATGCTTTGACTGAGAACTGTATGTGGTGGTGATGTTTGTGTTCAGTTTGAACCCAGTGACTGCAGTTGCTGGTCAGAACATCTCTGTTGTTTATATAGTGCAGTATATATACTGGTATATTTTTTGTCACTTGGGACTGTATACTCATCACTGTAGGAGGCCTTCTAGCAACTCTTTCTAAGGATTTATTCAGCATATTACACTTTAACAGCCTTATCATTCTTTAGTATATTATTTATGGCATTTATTTTAGGTTGCATAAATAACATACAGGAAATTAATTATGTACTATGTGCAGACATAGACAGGTATGTGAAGAGGTGCTGGGGAGCCTCTGCAGCTGATGAGAATGTGGACTTTGGTAATCATGTGTATGCCAGCCATGCTTATGTATCAGTCAGCCTGCAGTATCATGGAGAATATGGAGTTTGTCTCTTGACTCGCCAGCCTGACATGTTTCTCCTTTGTGGTCATGTCCTTTGTTTTCCTTATCACTGTCCTGGTCTCGATGATAACTTATGCCTTCCATGAATTGTATCGATGTTGACGTGCAGCTTTAGCATGCCAAGGTGGGGTAAAGGGGAGTCAGTGTCTTTGGAAGTTTTGGTACAGTCCCTTGCTTGAGATAACTTATAGGAATGGAGAGCTTGGTACTCAGGGTGATATTCTAAGTAGCTTTGGAGGTTTCAGAACTGCTCATTCTTAGCAGTACTATATAGTCTGCCTTTTACAACTCATTTTCCCCTTGTATGTTATTGATGTGAACAGTGTTGATATTAAAGCAGTGTAAATAACATACAGGAGAATGTTAAGGTGTAACGTGCAAAATAAATAGCTAAGGAAAAGGTGCTTTGAAACCTCCTTATGTCACTTAAATACAGCCCTCGAACCTTAAAACCGTGCTCGAAATATTGTCTCGGTTTGACAAATGTCCGGAAGGTGGGTCGAGTCATGATGTAAACTTAGTCCGAGTCCTGCGTCCTTAGCCAAGCGTCGATAATCTCGGGCACTCATGTAAAAATTAAGTCCTGCTCAAAGATGTGGATCAAGGCTAATGCTTCAGTACACTCCAGTTAGTTCATAGAGATGTGTTGATATTGTTGATAAATTTGCCTTAATAGTCTATTTAATGAAAAAAAAGTAATATGTTCATGGTATTTATCATGTATTTATGTATATATCAGATTGTGAATTAAACTTGGTATGAGCATATTTCTTTTAACTCACAGTGCTGTAACCTAATTTCCAGCATTAGCTTTAAGGTGGATTAAACGAAATAAGGGCCTTGTGTAAGAAATGTTGTTATGTTATAGTAGAACATGGTAATTCAAGCAAGAGATACAAATGTATGACTGCAGTTCTTAAAGTTGTTGACCAGGGCACATCTGGACATGTTCTTAGTGGACTGCAGGCAGAAGTTGCTCTTCTCATCCAATCCACCATCCTTAGTTTAGGTGAGGTATGGGATATTTGTATGACCAGGCAGTGTAGTCACTTGGTTATACTGATACCATCACATTTTTTTTTTTTTTTTTTTAATGTGTCCAACTCTGGGCCTAGGCTTCACAGCCCGCTACCGAGGCCCAGTAGTCATCCTACATCCGTACATTACCACATTTCACCACTTCAGTGCAAACACCCACTGTTCATATTGAATATATGCTAGGGCTGTCTCATACAGGACTGGTGTATTGGTATTAACGGGGGTATTTTTACAGCATGTCCGCAGGTCATCTAGTAGATCAGTAAAGTCTGCTTTATTGAAATTCAAATTCTTAAACTGTTCCCAGCCCCAGCCGGAATTTGAATCAGGGTCCAATAGGACTTCAGGCCAACTCTCTACTGATTCAGCCACCACCTCCCCCATTCCTCTCCTGCACCTCCATTGCCTCGTGCAAAGCCTCATCCAGTTTGCAATACCAGCTGTCTAGAGGGAAAAAATAGGTAATAATTAATAGTTCCAGAAAGCACCCTAAACTTGAGATTAGGAGTGGTTGTCGGTTAGCTGTTGTTTAGTGGCGGTGTGAACTTATTTGTAGGTGTGGAGAGGCTGAGGGTAAGAAACTAACTTGTGTAATCCATTCAACCCAGGGTACTTCTTTTTAAATATCTTGCCTTCTTCTGACAATATTTTAAAGGTTAGGGTAGATTCTTCAAATTGGAGAGTTAGATGCAGCCTTCCTAAAGCATTTCATTACCAAAGAAAACTAACACCTAGCAGCAAGGATAAACCAAGAATGATGTCACTCACATTTAGTTGGTTAATGAGGTGAGTGATTGCGAATGGTTGGAAAAAGGTGAGACCATCCAGAAAAATCATGGATTGTGGTGGTTAGAGATGATCTTAAAGCTAAGGAGGCTGCAAATAAGAAAGCACTATACAGTAACTGGATTCCTGCCATTAAATACTGTACACCATGACCAACACATCCAAGGAGGGAAAATGCCATATTGTGATGATCAAATACAATAAGTCCTGACTGTTGTCTTATTCATTTTTGGTGTTCAGTTTACAGTAACATAAAGTTTGCCTATTGAGCTTCCACAGATACCTAAAGTTACCAGTTTCTCCCAAGTTTAATAAGGGAAATTTCAGTTTATGTTAAGGAGTTCACATGCATTTTTATTTTTCATTGAACAGTACACTCCAGATAAACCAGGAGTTAAAAGAAGCAACAAGTCTTTGTTTCCATTATTAGAGCATAGGCTTGGCATATTAGGTTTTGGAGAACAGGATGAGTTTTCTGGTCTGGATGGTTGGGTTGGGGCATTTACATTAGCTTTCATGGTTGGGTTAGTTTGGTATGGTTAGGTTAGGTTTGGATACATGTTAGCAATGGTAAGTTACACTGGAGCAGGATGATACACGTTGAAATTAAGTTTATGTGATCAACAACCTTTACAACAATAAATATTCCAATTCATACTGTAGGTAGGATTAGCTCTGAGTTGAGTTAGGTTAGGATTGGTTGTCTGGTGTAGGTCTATAGTATAGGATGAGTAGATTAGGCTTTGGATACTCTAGCTGGATTGATTTAATAAGGATTGTAGGATTTAGTCAGAACTGTATGGTTGCATGAGGTTGAGTACGTTGGTTATTTGTTCTTATTTGGGATAATTAAATGGAACTTTGATATTCATTGAAAGAAATTATAAACAAGTAAGCCCATTTGTTAAGCAATGCTAATTCTATAGTAGCCTCTAAAAAGTGCTTGCTTTCCTTAGCTTGAAGGTTGACTTCATTTGACATATTGATTTACCAGAACAAATTGAAAGTAAGTTTAGATATTGTAACAAAGTCCGTAGCGTTTGAATAGTTACATTACAAATGTTTGCTTCTAATATCATTGTCACAAACGTTTCATAATTTATATATATATATATATAAAAAAAAAAAGACCAAACGCATACATTTTCGTGAATATGAACGCGGGGGGAACGGTATCCAACAGGCGTACCAACTGTAACAGTGGCTAGTTTATTTGTGGAATATTTTTTATGTGGCATTGTATCTTTTTATTTTGTCTGTGAAATCGCATGCTTAGCAGCTCAGAGAGACTAAGGGTTAATACATGATGTCCCAAAATAGTATACAAGATGTTATTTCCATGTTATAAACATAGTCCTTCATTTAGCCGTAACAGTACACTGTATTGCCTGTATGGTAATTTCTTTCCTATAACTTGTTATGGTAGCAAATTCTTCTTAAGTAATCATCATTAACTAGGTATATTTAGTAAATTATTGCAGCTTTTTTGTAAGAAAGATTTGCGTTGGTATGCGTGGAATGATAAAAGACTATTTGTTAACGGGGTATCATAATCTTCTATAAATGTGCTATCATTGTTGTTTTATCATTATTACAATAAGAATGATCGGCTGCCAGGTATCTTGGTACTACACACGGCTTTCTGGTCATTGCTAGGCAGTCAAGCTAATGTAAACTCCCCGTTTACTGTCAGTTATAACTTGGTGTACACTGTGTTTTGTGATTAGTATGCATAAAATGGCAACTCATTAACCTGTAAAACATGCCCTGCAAGGAAAAAAAAAAACTTGTGTTCAGCCTCGTTTATGCTAAAATAATCACATACTTCTCGAAGATTCATTTGGATAAGTAGAATCAATTGTTTGGAGCTTGCGTATCCCTTGACAAAGAATTAGAGGGAATTGCCAAAAATTTAGGTAATCAGCATGTATGTGGATAATCTCAATACCCTGTGATGAACTCAGGTACAATTCGTACATAAAAATATTAAGAACTTCAAAGCAGGAAAATAGTACAAACGTGCACAAGTAACTTTTGAAATCTCTCTTATTTTCGATAGCATAGCAAAATAAGAAAAATTGCTTTATGATCAGCATAAACCCTAGGTATCATAGATCAAATAAGGGACCATTCTTGCAAGAAAGGGACGGATGAATGACTAGCATTGCAAGGAAAGTATAAGCTGGGCTGCAGAAAGCTCACCCGCCATTCTCTCGCTTGGCAAGGTTGTAGCTGGGAGGATGAGTACACGTCAAAAATAACCTTAAAGGGCAAATGTAGCGCTAATCGAATATCATTGCCAGCCTAATTGCTTTACAGCCTTCCCAGTGAATCCATTTATTTACGAAGGAAAGTTTGAAAAATAAGGAAATACTGCAAAATAAAATACGTTGTGGGGCGGCGCAAATGCTCTTCAATTTGGCTGTTCCGTTTGCCTCCCTAATTTCATATAGTGAGTCGGGGGGACTGTGAGGTAAGCGGTCACTCACTCTTCTTTCACAAATAACTCGGTGAAAACTGTTTGTTACATGTGTATTGTGCTTGTTTTGTGATCATCAATGTGTGGACGATATATTAGGGTGATTATACCAGGTGTGTGGCGTGTTTCCAGTTTGTTTTTATGTGAAATGTGCAGGAGCTGTGGAAGGCTCGGTGATCAGCTGATGCTCCAGTATGTGACCAGAGTCGCGGGAGGTATGACTTTACTAACACACAAAACACTTATTCTCATTCATACTACCTAGTAGGGGTATTGCAGCGCTGGTAATAGCATTCAGGAATATTTTTTCTTTGATTTCGTCAGTTACTACTGACGGAAACATGCTCATTTGGTCAAAATTTGCTGATGATTGCGAAGGGTTAAGTAGGATGAGTTCACATTATCACAAAAGAATTATACGTACAAATAACAGCAAGTAGAGTGTGTAAAACGAAGGAATTAAAATAAAGGATTATTGGTTTATGTATTTTCTCATGGTTAGCATTTTATGGAGCTATATTTTGTTGAATTTAGATGATAATTGTGACGGTGCGTGAGGGGGGAGGGTCTGGGGTCACTGTTTGCGGACGTGGGCATCAAATCCACCATAATTAATCAGGGAACCATTATTACTTGGTGTAGGGTAAATAATCAAGGTATTAACATGCTGGATCACCATACATTTCTCAGTTTCACTGCCTCAAGACCGTACAGATCCATGTTTGACCCTGAGAATTGCGTTGCAGTGTCAACCAAGTTCACATTTTGTATGGGTTATGCATTGTTATCAGAGAAATACTTAATGTATTTCACTAAACAAAAGGCATTTGTATTACAAAAGGTTATTTCATTTGTTATGTACAATGCTGATACATTACTGCATATACAGGCTTACCTGTATTACGGTATTACAAGAGGTCATTTTCAGTGAAATATACTGTAGGTGTGTAACATATAAAGTGTTTACTGCTTGTGTATTATGTAGTAAATTCAAATATGAAAATCCTCTGCAATTGTTCATTTACCAGGTATGATATTATATTTATGAGGATCATGGTGAATAGTTCAGTAGAGTATATATAATGATTTGAATAATAGTTTTAAATGGATTTTTTATGTCATACCAGTATTTCTTTTTATTATTTTTGAATAAGATGCATGGGATTGTGTCAGCCCAGTACTTCTACTGAAAACAGCCTTGTTACTACTGTTATAAGAAGGAGCAGGTTTGAACTGAAACTTACACTGATACAGTGTCCTAAAAGATATCAGAATGATGCTCTTTAAATCCCTCAGTTGTTTTTTTGAATAAAGAAGGAAATGAATCCGTAGTGGATATTTATACTTACCTGTATTTAGTTTTTGTCATGGCCTTTTTTTTTTCTTCTTCTTCTTTAACAATAGTGATATATCATAGTGGCAACCATCATCCACTCACTTGATGTAGTGCTGCCTACTTCTTCCTTAGCCTTTATCATTCTTTTTCTGTGCCAGCCCTCCTCTCTTATTTCTCCCATCTTTCCTGTCACTTCTTATTGCTTTTCTTTACAGGTGGCATTACATTGAGTGACAAGCCAAATGGTTTCCTGTAAGCCAAGAAGCCATTTACAGTGCTGGGTGGTAACCATATAACCAAACCATACGTGCTCCCTATGTGTCAACAAGTGGGTTGGTGGAGGGTTAGTGCCTCTCCCTGTAAAATAAATAACTCAAAGTCAAATGGCCACCCCTTACAGGATTATGGTGTCTGGCAATAGATAGATAGACTTTTGTGATACTACTGGGCATTTTGAGATTTCTTCATTGGGATGTGATGGGCAAACAATACATTAGACGATTAAGTCTTGTGGATTGTTTGAATGATTATCTCAGTTCTGCCTTCTGTACATGTATTGTTTTAAAGATGCAAAAGGGTCTTAACCTAATGAGAGTGGGAAGGGGTGGAAGTGCCTTCTGTTAAGAGTGCCCATTAACTCCATTAGTTTGATGACAGTACAGTACTTTAATGCTTAGTCTCCAGCATATTTAATTCAACTTAGCCTCTTAAAGTGGTTACTAATGGACAAAATGTATCTGACTCCTACAGTTCAAAAGTCTCTCCTAAGCAGAATAAAATGGTCTGGTGGTGGGAGGAATAAAATACAGAATACCTCATTGTGTTAAAGAGATTAATTGACACAAAATTTAAAAAAATTCAAGGTTACAAACTAAAGAAAACTGGTTTGAACAAGATCAGATATAAGCGGGGTGTATTGTATGTTTAGTATTGCAGTAGTTGTACATGGTGGGGCAGGATGAATGGTGTAAGTAGTAGTGGTAGTAGTTGCAACTCCAGGCTCATCAGAATGTGAACCCAGTGAACTGCAGGGTGACGTTGCTCTCATCCTGGACTCCACCATCATTCTTTCAGGGGATAGAGAGGGAGCTGACGGATGTTTATATAATCAGGCAGTGAAGCCACCCAGCCATATCAGTGCCACCATGTGAAGGCATCCCTCTCCAGCACAATGGCATAATTAGCTACTGCAGTAAAAGAAGTACAGTATACAAGCAGCTTCAGTGGAAGAAGTGACTAGACCATAGCAGGAAGTATGGTTCTACTGAATGGATGAAGAGAAACACTGAAATAGTATGGACTTTCAGTAGCTAAAGTTCTGAAGAAAATCTTGGTAACAATATTAATGTTGCTGTTGGAAATATAAGACTTTCTCTGATTTAGAAGAAAATGTACTGGTACTGTGCTGATGGGAGAAAGAGGGAGGAGGAAGAGGGGAGACTGAGTAAGAGAATTATGGAATACAGAGGAAGACTTGGATAGAATAGCAGATATATGTATGAAAGGACAGAGTATTCTTGAGGTAGTGTTGTTATGGTCATCTTTTGTTTGAGGAGTTCCTGGGAGAAAGCAGGGTAGCCTGTCAGAGAGGATGATGCTAGAACCAGCTTGGGATGGAATGGTTTGAAGAATTGTAGTTATGATATATCCATCAAGTGTACTTGATGTACATCTACTTGATGTAGTGCTGCCTACTTCTTCCTTAGCCTGTATCATTCTTTTTCTGTGCCTGCCCTCCTTTCTTCCTATTTCTCCTATATTTCCTGTCACTTCTTACTGCTTTTCTTTCCTTTACAGGTGGCATTACATTGAGTGACAAGCCAAATGGTTTCCTGTAAGCCAAGAAACCATTTACAACGCTGGGTGGTAACCATATAACCAAACCATACGTGCTCCCTACGTGTCAACAAGTGGGTTGGTGGAGGGTTAGTGCCCCTTCCCGTAAAAAAAAAATAACTCAAAGTCAAATGGCCACCCCTTGTGGGATTGTGGTGTCTGGCAATAGATAGATAGATATATCCATGTGAAGGTCTGTTTATAGCATCCTGAAAATAACTAGTTAAATAGGTTAGTGTTGTTAGAATGTTTGTTGGTTTTTCAACTAGTGGATATTAATTGCATTTCCTGAAGACTGTCAGTTTAATGTTAACTATTGTGACTGTAATACTTTTGTGTACCACTATTCTTACATGAAAAGAGGATGATGGAATGCTGAGAGGGGTAACTTTAGCTTCTGATGGGTTCATGTATGCATGAGTCAGGGGCCACAACAACAACACCAGTTACTAGCCATTGCATGGGTATATACTGTAGCCTATATAGTAAAGTAAGTGTTTCATATGTGTACAATTTTCCAGCTTATGACAGAGTGGATGATGGCAGACCAGCCATTGCCTGAGAAACCCCCCAGTAAGTTGGATGGGAAGGGCAAGGAGCCACAGAAATTCGTGTATGTACAGTTGCAGCAGGACAGGGTAAGGCTTTGAGGTTTTTTTGTGCATGACATTCCGTAGATATCAGCAGCACTCTTGTCTAGTTAACCATCTATACAGTATTAATATGTATACCAGTCTCTACAGATCTGTCAGTCCTTTATTTTTTTCTCTGATAATGATTGGCTGTTATGTTTTCTCAGTTTAGATTTAAAAAAAAGAAGAACTAAAGTTGTTTCTCCCAGAGAAAGCTAAAGAGAAAGCCAGCATGAAATTGTTTTATCTGAACCCAACACTATCTGTGTTCGCCTGTTTGTCTGTGTATCCATCAGTCTTTCTATCTACATGTTGTGTTTTCTTGTATCCAAGTGGTAATAAGAAGACCTCTTGTCAGCCATTTGTCAACTTCAGTTCTTCTTCTTCTTTTTTTTTAATATTGCACCCTCTTTCACATACACTTAACCATTCATTCTGTATCACAGTATGTAGTCTAGACATGGATGGCAAATACTGTTCTAAATATCAGTTACAGAGATCAGAATAAACAGCTAGTAAGTATATCTCCTAGACAGAGTAAAGTTAAAGGCGTTTTGATTCATTAGCTCCCCTCCTGTTACTCATTCTTCAGTTGCTCTCTGTCTCTCTTTGCCTCAGTATTACATCACACTATACTCATGATAGCCCACTGGATGCTCTTCTGAACTCAGCCAGCATGCCTTCCCCTTTAAGACAGGGATACAGTACTCATCTGTCCACATACACTCACTCCTTTATTGTTTACCTCTAATGTAGGAGCCTGTTGGCTCTTTCAGTCATCTTTGTATACACCTGACCAGTTTTGAAACAGTGTTGCTCACTCCATCTTTCCCGCTGCCTACAGCCTTGAGTCTTCTGAACTGTGTGTCCAGGCTTTCTGAAATGAGTGGATCTTGTAGGCTGTAATTTGAGTTTATGTGGTATTGATTTTTTTTTTTTTTTATCTTTATGCACACAAAGAAAAAATGTTAATCATGCAAGTGGCATATACTGTATACAGTACATCAGAGCATATAGCAGGAGTACACTATATTTAAACAATGGAAAGGTAGTACTCTGAATAGTTCTGATGGGTGATAACTTATGGATTAAATATTAGACAAGGCAGTTTGATATAGAAGGCATCAGTGACTGATGAACTGCTTTGTTTCTCACCCTCATTCAGACGGGAGATGGGACAAGCCGAGTGGCGACGTTGGTGGGTGGGAGGGGGACTAATGCTCCTGCCCACTTCATCCCTCTCGCCGCCAAGCTTAATTCCATCTCTGTACTTGGGTCCGGATCAAGAGCTGCTCGCACACAGGTTGGTTCTAATCATTATCATCTACCAGACCTCCTTTCCCACCCTAGGACTTAGTCTGGATCATAATGTTCTGTTTTTTGTTATTGTTTTATCATACTTTTTTTTTATTTGGTAGCTAGTTCAAAGAGCCCAGTTGCTCACCTTGGTAGTCATTTGGTACCCTGTGGTTGGAGTGGGTGTATGGAAGGTCAGGATAGGTGAAGGGAGGATGGGTGTGGGCGAAGAGAGAGTGGGAGTGGGAATAGGGAGGATGGGAGTGAGAGTAGGGAGGATGGGAGAGTAGAGAGGTAGGGGAGTAGAGAAGGTGGGACTGGGAGTAGAAGGGGTGGGAGTGGGTGTTGGGAGGGTGAGAGTGGGAGTAGGGAGGGGAGGCATGGATGTAGGACATGTAAGAGTGCTGTATTTCCCAGGAGTAAAATCCTTGTAATCCCATCTGGAGGTAGCAAGAATACACTTAAAAAAAAAAAATAGAGCTCAGGTATTACTGTAATTTCAAATGTGTGCTAACTTTAATTTGTTCATGATGCAGGGTGGTGGTGTGGTGAGCGTGGGTGGGCGAGGTGGGGGTATGGTGGGGAGTGTGGGGTCGGGGCGGAGTGGGGGTGGGACTGTTACCATGGCCAGCCCCAGGGTCACCACAGCTTCTGTCACCACCATCTCTGCTAAACCCACTCCCTCACCAGCAATTGTACGCAAGCCTCATAGCAGTGTTGTTGTCTCTTCAGGTAAGTGCAGAGAAAGAGAATGTTAGAGAGTGAGAGTGGTTGTGTGTGTTTGGTTTTTCTTTTGATGAGCTCAGAATCACCATGTGGGAACTTTTATAACAGAGAATGGTCTAGACAGAACCACCTCAAAGTTACTCGTCTTTTCATACGTACTTATCTCACTCTCCCTTCTTCCTCTCTCACCACTATACTATTCCGTTTATTCTACACCACATTTGGTCTCAGTCATCTGTATTTTTTTTTTTTCCCCAGTAGCCAGATTGCTTGTGTGCTAGTACCCTTTCTTCTACTTCAAAATATGAGAAATTGGGTTAGGATAATGACAGCGAGTTTTTATCATCATCATCATCATCCAGACCTCATTTCCCATCCTGGGGTGAGGTGAGGGTAGGGTCCAGGGAGCCAGAAACAGTTTTGATTGAAGGAATTACTAAGCAAAGCCTATCCAGTTGATTGAGCCTCATCCCCCATTCACTCACCTTTCAAGCCCCTGGATTCCTAGCCCCACCTGGTAGGTTTTTTATTATTGTTAGTTTTATTTATTATTATTATTACAGTATTGTTACTGCTACTATTACTACCATACTACTATTACTACTGTACTACTACTACTACTACTACTACTACTACTACTACTACTACTACTACTACTACTACTACTACTACTACTGTATTACTATTACAGTACTACTACTGCTACTGCTACAACTACTACTACTACTTTGTTTAATGGTCTTGTGCATACTTCACCTGCCAAGTCATGAAAAGTTATACTTTATCAATGGATATACTTACAGTGAGTGAAAAGCCTAATGGTTTCCCTGTAAGCCAGAAAACCATTTACAGCACTGGGTGGTAACCATATAACCAACCCATTCGTGTTCCCTACGTGTCAGTAAGTGAATTGGTGGAGGGTTAGTGCCCCTTCCTGAAAAACAACTAACTTGAAGTCAAATGGCCACCACTTGGGGGATTATGGTGTCAGACTATAGATAGAAAGTTTTATGCTTTATTAGGAATGAGTGAGGTGTGTGAATATTCATTTTTTTTTTTTCATCAGCAGGTTGTGAAATTATTTGAGATATTTGTGGTGTTGATGGTGCTGTAGTATTTTAGTTTATTGTGGTTTACCATTGAGTTGCTGGTAATTTGATCTGGTCCTATAATTAAAACTGAGAGAGAATTGCTATGATTGTATGATTATATATGAAGCATTTAGTGGATATTTATGCCAGTAAGGTGAAGCTAAGATTCCAAGGGCTTGAATGGTGAATAAATGAGTGGCCCATTTAATTGGGCAGACTACTGAAAGTTGTCCTTCTGTCAAGTTTTTCTTGCTCCCAGGAGCCCATCTTCCCACATTGTTAGGTGGGAAAAGAGGTGTGGATGATGATGGTGATGGTAAACTAAATATACAATATACATTGGTAAATAAGTAAAGAGAGAAACAAAGGCATCATATAAAGACGATTTTCTGTAGTATTTATGTCTGTGTTGCAGGTGTAGTGCGACCAGTGCTATCCCCCAACGCCACCACCATCACTGTGCTCGGCTCTGGAGGTGGCGGTAGCAGCGGTGGCAGCCTTCCCGTCACACCCACTGCCTCCACCCCGCCTGTCTTACGCCCGACCGCCTCACCTCAGGGCACGGCACCACACCCACCTGTCATCCTCCACACCTCGAAGGTCCCGGCTGCATCATCAGCGGCTTCTGGCACAAAGAACTCCCCTCGCTTGGTACCCATGCCTATCACACAGGTACACATCATGTTTCAGGTCTCATTTCCTTCATCATCATATTTGCCCATCAACACTTTCTTGTTTGCATATTCTTTCCCTTTCCTCAACACCCATATGTTCATTTTAGTTTTAATTTTCTGTTGTTAAAAGTTATACCATTTTGTTAGTCAGAAATTAATATGGCACCCTATAACCTAATATAGTAAAACCTCAATATAACGGACTTCAATAGACCAGAATTCACTTTTATTGTAATCGAGGAGCTACCGGACTGAATTCTCATATATCAGGAATAGTCTGATAAAGCCAGAAGCAATCCAGACTGTCTGACCACTTCAGCTGTGTTCACCCCAATAAGGTAAATAAAAGCCAAGTTTATTAGTGCACATTACAGTATTATTGTATATATTTTACTGTCTGGTTATTGTAGTGAAAGTATAATACAGTACACTACTGCATTGGTAGTGAAAACAGTTTAAAAACCATTGGTGTGATCCGGACTAATGTCTGATAGATCGGGAAAAGTCCGGGTTAGCAGTGGGAAGTCTGGATGTCGCTTTTCTCCGAATTTCGCTTTTTTCGGAATAGCTCGGGCCCCAATTAGTCCAGTATAGTGAGGTTTTACTGTATAAGTTTTTCTTCGAATGGAATGTGTACTGGTGCCCTGTTGCCATTTAAATGAGGGATAAGAAGCTGTTATATTATTCTAATGTTATTGATTTGCCCACAGAATACTTATGCATATACCTGAGTACTAAGGAAATTTCCAGCATGAATGATTAAAAGCAGTGTTGCTTGGCTTACTAAGACGTGTCAGAAAAATGTAATCTCTCCTTTTCCTCCCTAAGGTGCGAACAGGAGTCCCAAACAAAGCGGTGCTCTCGTACAGCTCACTCCTTCAGGCTGGGTCAGGAGGGGGTGGTGGTGGTGGTGGTGGCAGCATGGGTGGGGGAGGTGGTGGTGCTGTCAGTACTAGTGGTGGTGGTGGTGGGGGTGTAAAGAAGGACGGTCATCACTCAGTCCCTCACCAGCCCCCTCTGCTCCTCCAGGCTGCTTCCCCATCAACTGTAAAGAGTGCAGCAGCTCTGGCTAAAGCTGGGAGTGCCACCATTAGCATCATCACTGGCAAGGTAGCAGCAGATCAGCACACTGCATTGATTTTTTTTAGAATTTAAGTTATTATTATTATTTTTTTTTTTTCTAAATACTCCATGCACACTACATTTTGACAGAGCTAAATAGCTGGACATGGCCCATAATGGTATAGTTTCGAGGGATGGTTGGGATTCATGGCTCACATAATGCTCAGGCAAGTGACCTCTACCATAAATGCTTGGATTGAGTACTCTAGTGCTGGGCCTGTTGTATATGCTCCTGATAGGGGAGTAATGGATTGGATGATGGTTGAATGATTCATCACACCTTAAATGTAACTTAAAGGTAACTGTGAATATTTTGTGTATTTTGTATGTGTTGTAGCCTCGTATGGCAGAGGAGTATAGGTAAGAGTGTGTGCTCCCATTTTCTGCTGATTCATGTCCCCAGAGATTGATAGACCTTACTCTGGATCACCATTCAGTATATGAACATGGGAACTGGATTAGGATGGTGATTATAGTAGTTATAGTAGCAGTAGGCTAGATGTTGCACTGTATTGATTTTGTTACTGCAGGGGTCAAAGCAGGGTGGTGGAGCAACAGGGCCAAGTGGTGCACCGGTCAACATGCTGTCCGTTAATTTAGCCCAGGCCAACAAGTCTAACATGATCAACTTCAAGATCTCCAATGGACAGATCCAGACTGACAGCATCCCACAGGTCGATGGTATGTTATTTAATTTTGACTTATGTTCATATTCTATTGTGTATGGAAAAAAATAAGCTGCTTTCCAGTTCTAGGTTGAAAAAAGTTAAAGTTGATGGTGGTGATGATGGCAAAATGGAAATGACATGCTTAAGAAAAAAAAACTTAAAGATGTATTTCCCTATCAAATCAGGACAGTAATTTGCAGAGATATAAGACAGTCAGGTGAAGTCTGCACAGATCCATTGCAGAAAATAACAAAAGAAATAAACTCGGGGTAATAGAGGGTAGGGGAAGGCTGAGGTGTTGAATAGTTTTTGATTGCTCTCCTGCTTGTAAACTTTTTTAAGTTGTGATCTTTCACAGCTGCAAACCTTTTGTGAGAAGCATTAATTGACTCACTTTTTCACTGACATCTACAAAATACTGCAGACAGAGCTTAAGACATTATCACAGTGGTATTAATGACTGAATTTACTTGAAGCAGTTGGTCAGTAATGGTATTTCATTATGTACCTGAGTTCACTATTGTTTTGCACATATTTTATCTTAAGTATCAGCAAATTTAGTCTTAGGGGCTTTTTGAATTATGAAGAAATGAAGTTGGTAAGTTGGGGAGCAACTGTAATGATAAGAGAGAGTAGTCAGTAAAACTGTTTGACTGACAGTGCTGCGTGAAACTCGACCCATGGTGTCTGGTATTAAGCAAGAGGAGCGGCGTGAAGTGGCACCTCCCATGGTGGTGGCTGGAACTGCTCTAGCTCATGCTGTTGGTTCTGGCTCGGTCACTGTCTCCGTCACCGGGTCACCCGCCACCCCAATCAAGGTCCCAGAGCCCCTTGTAGTTCCAGTCCCACAGTCAGAGTCTGTCTCAAGTTCAGTCATGGATCTCAACCCCTTGTCAAACCTCAAAGACGTCACTGTCATCGCCAAGAAGAGGTCAGATGCCATGTTTGATATTTCATACAGTCAGGACAAAAGTTTGCACAATATTTCAGCTCTTCCAGTGTTCATGTACTGGCTAATATTTCTGAGCTTGAGAGGTTTTGTATTATTTTCTGCTCATAGATGATTTTTTTAAATTTGATGCCTCAGGGAGAAAATTGACAGATGTGTGGTTAGTGTGATGTAGATATAGTACAGTATAATAGTGAGCAAAAACAGATATCCACAAGCTGACTTAAGGGATAAATAAAGAATATTAGTTATATATTTCATACTTGGAATGAGGTATGGGCACTCATGTATTAGCATTGAGATGTTACAACCCCTTTTCACTTCACTTGTGGTGTTGCCTCCTAGCTTGAAGAACACAAATGGGGAGAGATTGGAAATAGGACTTCCTTCTTCTCCAAACTTTGTTCTGATGAAGTTCATATAGCCATGCTGTAAGTTTCTGCACCTCATATGAGATTGTTGTTAATTATCAACTCCAGTCTGTCTGTTCAGGTAGACCCATCTGTCTGGCCAAGTAGACCCATCAACTGCAGGCAAGCAACTGCCCCTGCAGGGGTGTTCTGTGGAGTGAACCAATGTTCCTTTGGGGTTAGCAGTACCTCACCACAGTGAGATGCTGGGAACAGTGTGGAGTTTTGTTCCTGGATGAATGCTGCATTTGCATCTTCACCCAGTTAAATGCTTCTTTTCACCCTGTATTCTGGTTTTGTGGCTACCACCTAGTGTTGTAAATAGTTCCCTTGAATACAGGAAACCATTTGGCTTGTCACTCAGTGCAGAGCCACTTGAAGTTGAAAGAAGTGCAATAAGAAGTAATAAGAAGGAAAGGGAGAAGTAATAGAGATGGCAGACACAGGGATAGAATGAGAGAGGGGAAGGAAGAAGTAGGCATCACTACATCAAGTGAGTGGATGATAGTCACCACCACCTACCACCATACATATAAGATGATGCTGTCATTATGTACAAACTAGTGTTTGCATTACGTTTTTACTTTGAGAACAAAAGTCATTAAGTTATTTTAGATTCTACTACTGTATGTATTGTACATAAAAGCAGACTCTAACTATATGTGCGGTAAGTAATCATTGTATGTTGAAGTGTACCAAAACATTGTAATTTCTTTTTCCCCATACAGTTGTAGTTGTACTATAATATGGGGGAAGCTGGATGATCAGCTTTATAGGTAACAATGGAGGTTCAACAGATAGGTTTCATGAATTTAGTGTGGAATGAATAGAAAAAAGTGACCAAAAATATCAGCATAAATGAAGGACTTACTGTATATCATGTTGCAGGGGCAAGGAGGACATCCTACAGCGGGCAGTGAGCTCATTAGGCGGGCTTGATGAGGAGCAGCATAACGGGAATGACATTGGTGGCACTGAGGAGAATCATGATGGGGTGGCAACAGTGCAATTCCAGGCTCAGGTTGTGGAGAGTGAGAACAAGAGAGCTGAGGCTGGCAGCAGCGAGAGGGACACTGGCTGGAGGGATGGTGCTAGAACTGTCCCCAACAAGCCCCACCAACCCAGTACAGTAAGTCTTTGTTTTACAGGGTGGTTTATATATTACACATTCCACTTCTCGTGTGTTGAGGGGAAAGCATATTTTGCTGGTGTGAGGAGCAGATATTTTGGGTACTTGGTGAATTTTTGAATCATATGCAATCATTGAATTTACAAAAAGCAGACAGTATAAAGTATGAAACAGATTATGGGAAGCAGAAAATAATGCATTGGTAAAGATGGCTGAGCTCTCCCTGCACCACATGCAAGAATTGATGCGTGTAATATGTGGACCACCTTGTATGTCAATGGTGAATTGCAGAATGGCTAAATTTTTCTAATACAGCTGATGCTGTGAGTTGAGAAAAATGGCAAATCACCTTTATAGGTAGCAATGGAAGTTTGATATGCAGTTTTTCAGCTAGTTGCTGTCAACATTGTTAAAAGAAACAAGTGACAATAAAGACTTTCTGTACCATTCAGCCCAGGGACGCACACAGGGAAGCACAAGATGGGGCCCCGGCAGAGGGTGGTCATCAGGACAACTCATTCAAGACCACTTCCAATTTTAAAGATCCGGTTTTGGTAGCAAAGCCCAAAGTTGCAGCTGGGGAAGATGATATCAAGCCTGAGATGGTGAAGTTTTCAGACTTGTTGAAGTGGGAGGATGGAGTTGGAAAGCTGGATGGCAGTGCCCTTAAGTTCAAAATGAATGAGTTCAATGCAGTGGAAATAGTTGAGGATCGAAACCTAGAAGAACTGAAAAACCAGCAGATTAAACGGGCAGATGGGTCCACTCGCCATCATTCCCGCAAGCCAAATTATCGTGAAGTCATAAAAGATGAGGACATATTCTCAGACAACTCTCAAGACTCAGAGACACAGGGCAACAAATCGTCACGGGAGTCGGATGACATCTGTTGCTGTAAAAACTGTGGCTGCTATGGGCTTAGTTCTGAGTTCTTCAGGGACAGTAGCTTCTGTTCTGTGGCCTGTGGGGAAGTAAGTATTTGTTTGTTTAATTGATTAATGCCAGGTTTTGTGTATTGAAGCTTTATCATAAGATTTTACTTACCATTACTGGCCTTCTCTGCATTTGATATTAAGTGATTGTTGGGAACTAAACCAGCATGTTTGATGTTGATTTTCATAGCCAACTTTAATCAATTAGTGAACTATATTCTGTAATCTCTTGACATTTACCATTGTTTCATGACATTGAGTGATTACATCCCATTTGCTGATATCATTTATTGGTACTTTTCTCTGTCCTATTGTAAAATGTCTAGCTTTCTTCTTTTAAGTAGCTACAAGAGTATGATTGCATATGAACAGTCTTTGCATTAGGATAGTTAAGATATCAGATAAATAAATTTTTAAAAATTTCTCATGGGTACTTGTAAGAGTGAAGCAAAATATAACTTCTGTTTAACAGGAACACGATGCAAGAGAATTGGAATGGGGGAAGGAACGCCTGAAACAAGAGAAGGAGCGACAGCGGCGGAGAAAATTGAGACAGAGTGAGAAGGCAGAGGAGGATCAGGGGGCAGAGGGCCAACGAAGCGACGGGGAGGAAGGTGGGAGTGACGACGACTCAAAGGAAACAGGTGACTCCCTCCAGGCCAAGTTCCTGCATCCGTGGCAAGATGGGAGGAATAACTTCTCTTGGGTGAGGTACCTGGAACACTGTGGCCGGGCCAAAGGGCTGGCTAAAGCTGCCCCACTCAAGATATGGCCTGAACCCTTTCCCTTTGGCCGCAACTTATTCAAACCAGGCATGAAACTTGAAGCCATAGATCCATCTCATCAGTCACTGTTCTGTGTGATGACTGTGGCTGAAGTAATTGGGTACAGAATGCGGTTACACTTTGATGGGTATTCTGACCAGTATGATTACTGGACCCAAGCAGATTCTGCAGATATCTTCCCTGCTGGCTGGTGCGAGAAAAATGGTCGGCAGCTGGAGCCTCCTCTAGGGGTCATTGGTTTCTCCTGGAAAGCATATATTGAACACTGCAAGTCACAAACAGCCCCGAGACAAGCCTTCATCAACAAGGGAAACTCAACCATGATCCCACCCAACAATTTCAGAGTTGGCATGAAACTGGAGGCAGAAGATCGAAAAAACATGTGGGTGTGTGTGGCAACAGTTGCTGATGTGCTTGATAATCGTGTTTTAATTCACTTTGATGGATGGGACAAAGTATATGATGTGTGGAATGAAGTTTCCTCACCATACATCCATCCTGTTGGTTGGTGTGCCGAGAATGGTATAGTTCTCCATCCTCCCAACAATTATCCTAACCCAGAAAGTTTTAACTGGCACGAGTACCTGCAAGAGACCAACTCAATGGCCGTTCCTGCGCGAGCATTCAAAACCAGGTCTCCAAGGGAATTTAAGAAAAACATGAAGGTGGAGGTAGTGGACAAGCGTAACCCTGCATTGATACGTGTGGCCACTGTTGCAGAGGTTCAGGACTACCAGGTGAAGGTTCATTTTGATGGCTGGGGGGATGAGTATGACTACTGGTTAGATGATGACTCTCCGGATATACACCCCCCATCTTGGTGTTCAAAGACTGGTCATCCTTTGCAACAGCCCCTCACCCCAGAGCAACAGGCTGAGGACGTTGATTCTGGCATGGGCTGTGGGACCCCCGGTTGTAAAGGTGTGGGACATGTAAAGGGCCCAATATACACCACTCATCATACAGCATATGGTTGTCCTTATTCCCTTCAGAATATCAATAAGGATTTAGAGAGCATCATCCCAGACCGGTTACATTACCCTGCAGAGAAGAAAAAGAGTAGAGTCACCTCCAGAATAAAGCTTGACTTGCGACCAAATAATGGTAGCAAAGAGGGCAGTGAGCAAGAGGAAACGGATATTCAAAAGAAGCGTGTGAGGAAGAGGAGAAAGTTCTTTGATGAGCTGACTCCCCCAGAACCTGTCAGATTACAGAAGATTCCCAAGATCAGCAATGATGAAGTCAAGATAGCAGTGTCGTCATCCATGAACCTTCAGACTCCTACCAGTGGGATCTCATCAGTGGCGGCCATTTCTTCAGGAACCTTAACCCCCTCCACCTCCACCCAACCCATCATCGGTCAAGTTAGCCAGCAACAACAAACTCCAGTTGCCCTTCCTCCCCCATCTCCCTCCCCAGCCCTACCACCCCCAGACCCTGGAGTGGATATGATGGTGCACCAGTCAGTCTTCAATCCTGGTTACAACCCCCACCCCATTGCACCCATGCCACATTCATGGGAGCGCCACCGCCACCTAACCATTTCCTTAGGGGATGCCAAAAAGTCTGATGTAGAGGGGTGGAATCCTGAGCAGGTGCGGGACATGGTAGCACGTATCCCTGGGTGCGAGTCCATTGCGGCGGTTTTTGTTGAACAGCAGATAGATGGTGAGGCCCTCATGATGATGACACAGAATGACCTAGTCACTCTATTGCACATCAAGTTAGGCCCAGCTATCAAGATTATGGCTGTAATATTGTGTTTAAGAAACTCTGCTTGAAATCCTGTGTAATGCTTGTATCCTTGTGTTGTGATGTCTTCTAATGCTCTCTGCACAGATTATGCTGTTTCTGTTAAACAGAACCATTCCTGTATATACTACTTCAGATTGCCATAATATACTCATATACTAGTGTGTACTGAACAAGTATTTTCATTGCAGGGAAGTGCAGCTCAATTAACTTGTTAAATGTGATACTTTTTTTGAAGCTCAATTTATATTAATGTAACACCAGTTAATAATCCTACAGTCTGTGGGATTATACAGCACTAGGCATTTCTTGTACATATTTCATTGTGTAAAAATCATGGTATAAGAGTGTCCACATTCCAAATACTGTATTTTGTGTAGAGTAATGGACGAATGGTCAGGACATGCAGATGACAGGTGTAGCTCAGGACCTGGGGCTTGTATCCTTGTCAGCTTGGGAGGCTTAGCGCCTTGTCCTTAGCAGTTTATTTCTGCATATGGCATGGTAAAATGATCTTGTATAGTATTTATGCAATTTTTGTTGGTATAAAGAAGATATAATTAGCATAAAGAGAATACTGAGGTGTAATATTTGCAATAAATTGCTAAAATAGTGGTACTCAGAAATCTCCTGCTGTGGTGCAATATTATAGAGTAATATTCTAGCTAATTGCTAAGAATGAGAAGATAGAAAACCTCCTAGACTGACGAGACTATGGACCTAGGTGGCTAGTCAGAGATCTCCCCCTCCTTCCCAGACCAGCTCTTCATGAGTGGCAAAATACAAGTAGGAGAGATTAATGTTGTGTTCATCAATATTTAAGGAAAATTCTCCAAACAGTTATGTACCAGTAGTGTATCCTCTGTATGAGGGAGTCATGCCCTTTTTACCCTGACTTGGCCTAAAATTGCTGCTGCTCCATCATGGATGCTGAGTTGTAAAAAGACGTGAGCAGCAGAATAAAATGCTTGTCTCAAGAAATGAAGGGGAAAGGTTGTACAGCCATAGTATTGTCTTTTTCTGCCACTGGGCTATGGAATGAAGTTGCTAAAAGACAAACATCTGGCCTAAGTTAGAGTAAAAAGAGTATTTTATCTGTACCTTATTAAGAGGAGTGTGGACTGTATTCCTGTGATTCTCATTTTTCTGCCAGTTAAGGATATAAGGCTGTATTCTTTTTGATTAAGAAGGCTTCCTAGCACCTCTTCCTTACCAACTTATTTCTGTAAATTAATCATTAATATTCTCTAACATATTATTTATGCAGTCTGTTGGTATGACAGTACAAACCCCCAAATCTGAACATCCAGTTTCCAAAAACCTCCACTTTCCAAAATATTTTTTCATTTAATAGAATGATATCATTTGCCACCATATATTTAATGCATATTTGAAGTTCTTTTGTAGAGGTATATAAGAGCAGACGATCAATTACTAATGCAGTGCAAGTTACTTTGTTTTATTTACAGTTCTTAGTACCTTAGATGATCTATTACATGATTTTTTTCCGTAATTATTATTATGATTCCACTTTTCAAAATATTCTGTTTTTAGAAAAGCCTTGGAAATCAAGCACTTTGCATTTGAGAGTTTCCACTGTACTAACCCCTTGGATCTGGGTGATGTCCATTTAGCTTATTCTTGCTGCTAACAGATGATTTTATTCAGCTTATGACAGGCCTTTTGAACTGAAGGGATTTACTGAGTGCATCTAACTC
>JAGKTI010001577.1:66021-81906 GCA_018397915.1 Birgus latro | reverse complement strand
CACATCTCCTCAACCCACGCATATGTGGTAACGACATGGGCAGGCTGGCGTTCGCACTGGCAGCGATACATCCCCTTAACCCACACATATGTTGCAGAGATGTGGACAAGCGAGTGTTTACTCTGGCACTGACACCCCCCTAACTCACAGATATGTGGTAGGCTACAGAGGAGAAATTATTGATATGGATACTAATCTGGGCAAACTTAGCTCCTGAGCTTCAAGCACTGGGATCACTGTCCGCGACGGAGATTGCAACCTCGGAATTCAATGATATTATCGCCATAATTATCAGACAATAAAATTACAGTATAGTGTGTAGGACAAGCATAATCTATGAAATTCGGGGACTGATATGATAAAGGGAGTATTTGCTTTATAACACAACGCAGACAGTGATATGTAACCTAGGTAATGTGAAAATTCTTCTTGTACTGCATGGTGATTAATGTGCCAATGGTGAAATGCAAAATTTTCATGTAAGAATTCAGGGGATGCTTATCTAAGACTTATTGCACAAAAATGTATCAGTGATGTACTTACACATTTCAGTGTCATTATTTTTCTGAAGAAAGATGAAATACTTAACGATAAACGTCAGAAAAACTCAATAAACGAACACTAATGGAGAGGTTCATATTCTGTGAACATGTCATGAGGCATGTGATGCAGTATTTCCACAGAAGTGATTTGGAACTCTTAGCCTAATAGAAGTATAACTGTCATCTTTATTTTACAGTAAACTGTTGTTTTAGTTATAACAGTATCACTCACCGGGTAATATATTGTTAAGAAGCTGGATTGCTCGTTAGTTCTGGAGAATTCCCGATGTTTCTACCAGTGTTGTATTCAAGACCAGGCACCTCGAAACCAAGACCAAGGCCAAGACAAGATCTCCGAGACCAAGGCCAAGACCAGACCCTCCGAGACCAAGACCAGGACCAATACAAGGCATATAAAAATATTTTTTGTAATTCTATTACCTGAATACTTTTGGTCTGTACAGCGTAAATTGTATTGTCCTGTCCTGTTTGTAAGGAATGGGTTTTAACTTTCTTCTCATACATGTACCTTTGAAGTATATGCAGCTAGGCCGCTATCCAGCCGCAGAGTCTGCCGCAAATGTACTGGAACGAACTGCTTCGACATTGTACGATATAGGACGAATTGGTATAAGTCTTGTTTAGGACGAAAACTTTCGATATGTGCTGAATTCGACCGGTTTTGAATAATATGAATTTGTACCAGCATTCGATACCATTCGAGTCTGTTTTCATTATATATCGATTTCGCCTCAAGTAGACTCACTTTGGGCAGGATGTTGTTAATTCCGATATGATAATATTAAAAGATTTAAGTCTGTATCGCCGGGCCTCACCCAAACCCCTCACCCACCCCGCCACCAACGTACCCCCACTCGTCACACTCCTGTTCCTCCGCCTCACACGCATCACCATCACCCATACCCTCACCCCCACCACCGCCACAACACTCACACCCGCACCCATCAGTCGGGCGAGGGCCTTGAGACTGGACACAGGTTGGTACCACACCTTGTTGGTAAGCTTAACCCTGTCGACATTTTCACCAGGTTACCATTAGACGATGTTATTCATCTTAAGGTAGATCTCTTGCAGTAATGAGATTATATGAAGAGTGTATCTAGCTCCACCAGTTGAAAACTCTCTCGTATGGACTGCCGTCAAAAATAAAGTTTAAAATACCTCGTACGAGTGAGGTGGCCAATAGCCTAAGTCATCTCATCTACTCATACAGCTGCGGAGAATGATTTTGCTTCACACTTTAGTCGATGTTTTTTTTTTTTTTCAATTCTCACATCATATTCTTAAAAGTTTGTTGGGCTCCGAAAATCGCAGCATTAGGCTTCAAAATTTATTACTCACCTCCTCGTTATTAGTCGTAAGTGGATCAGTAATAATGTCCACAAAGGAAGGGGTGAGCAAAATCTGTTGGACCTTTTCTTTCTTTATTAATTTATCTGTCTATCTTCCTGTCGATCTACTCTCCCCCTCCCTGGTCTGTATGTCTGTCTGTCTATCTGTCTGTCTATTGCTAGAAGATGTAATCCTGTAAGAGGTGACCACAAACAAATCGCCTCCATGTCGCCCTGTCCTCTGCCATTTAGATGCTTTCCCTCCAACTCACACCCCCCTCTCTCATATCTCCCCACTCCAACCTTCCAGCTCATCCTCGGCTTCCCCCTCCCCCCCTCCACCTCTCTCACATGCACTCTTCACGTCAGTCTCTCATTTTCCATCCTTTCCACATGACCAAACCATCCCACAGCATTTCTCTTAAAGTTTCCATAACATCTATATCAACCTAGTACCGCTCCTTCACTTGCCCATTTTGTCTCTGTCTCAGCATGTAAATTAACGTGCTTATTTCCTTATATTTCCTGCAAAAATACTCGTACAATTATTACGGCAACGACTAGGAATATTTAGGTTTGCTCCTGAGTCAGTCCAGCTCATTAAATCCTGTGAAGAAGTGTACAGAAACAGCTAACCTTGGAACTGTCTTCCTCAAACTATCTTTCCCACTGCTCAAGATTTCACCTTTTGAATATTACGGCAACTGGTGGAGCTAGATACACTCTTCATATAATCTCATTACTGCAAGAGATCTACCTTAAGATGAATGGGTCTCTTTCCAGTCTTGTCTTGAAAGCAACTTCAGGTCCATCCACATCCATGCAGGTCAGCTTCGATTTTTTAACTTAAATTTGGCCCAAAATTGCCTTCTCCCCATCTTGAATGTTAAAATTTAGCAAGAGATTAAAACCTGACTCTGATATTAGTCCCGAAATACCGTAAGGATGTAGAGTAGTGATATTGCCTCTTCTGCCCCTGAACTGGGTGAAACAAGCTCCAAAACATAGAAAATCTGGGTCAAGTGAAGATATTGGAACTATATTCATTCTGCTTCATTCAAGCCATGTGGTTAGAGAATTCAGGTGGTTAGAGAAGCTGTCTGCAGTCTAAAAAGACGCAAGATCGACCCAAGATTGGGCAGAGAAAAATCTAATTGAATTTTGTTAAAACAGACTTAACTGGTCATTGGCAGGGCTCGCTAATATGCCATAAAACAATCATTTTCATAACATCACACAAGTTGCGTATCGCCACACAGGGTCTTGAAGGTGAAGTGCCGTATGATCCCAGCAGTGTACAGTAATGCAGGTTCTTACGCAGTGCTGTGATCTCAGGGTGTGCTGCCACTCTCTTATACGATGTGATTCACCAGGAGGCAGTACGCTCGAAGGAATATCTTTAGCATATAAAGGACTGCATGACGCTTCTTTTCGCATTTCCCTGCTTACCTACATTCCTGCCTACATACTTACCCCATGCCTACTTACATACTTACCTAACTCCCTCCCTGCCCACTTTCCTACCTACCTCCTTGCCTATTTCCCAGCCTAGCTTCCTATATGCTTGCCTTATTCTCTGCCTACCTCCTTTCCTTCCTTCCTACCTCCCAACCAACCTGCCAGTCTATCTCTCTCCTTGCCTACCTCCCTACCTACCCCTCCTCCTGCCTCCCTACCTACCTCCCGACCTACTTATCTTCCTGCCTACCTTCCTATCCATCTTCATATCTACCTACCAACCTGCCTAACAAACTACCTACCTCCCTATCCACTTCCATACCTACCTACCTGCCTACGTACCTACCTCTGCCCAACCAACTAACTCCCTATTCACTTGCCTATCTATCAACCTCTGCCTAACTACCTACCTATCCACTCGCCCATTAACCTACGTGCCAACATCACTATCTGCCAGCGTCCCTGTCTGCCTCCTTGATCTCCTGAGTTAGTGACCCAGGCGCGTATTTACTAGTTTTGTGCCAGATTGTCAGTTTCTGGCAGGATTTATCGTAACTCTGATGGGGGCATAAATTAACGCATTGAACGCCCCTCCCAGCGATGCCGGTGTTATGCCCACAGTTTGCAGATAAAAATACCTCTGATCACAGTGACCTTAGGGTTGCTCTGAGCGTGTAAACCATTCCAACAAGGGTACACAGTCAGATGGAGAGGGTTCATTCAGCACCCAAGTCATGAAAGTCGATCCATAACTGTGGCCTGTATTGCGTAAACAAATTGGCAGACGAACAGACAAATGAACAGAAAATTGCTTTACCGGGTCAAGCGCGCAAAGACTCACATTTTGTCTTCGGGAATACCGATTCTGATTAATGAGCTGGACTGACTGCATGTTTTCAGTATGGCCGCTGGATATTAAAGGCTGAAGTTATAATATACGATGCTGTGTAATACTTAGGAGAAACACTGGGACTCAGGGAAATAACTGATGAATCTATGACCAGAGTCGAGTATGTGTGGGAAATTAAAAATGACGTCACTTTCATTTTACCTAAGTTGTATCCAGGTGAATGTAAGGAATGATACCTCGAACTGATTTCATTAACACCTCTAATGATTTCTATCCTTCTTTCTGAACCTTCATCTCAGGCTCCCTTTCTGATAACTCTGTAGCCGGTACTCTAAACAGCCGCTGTTTCTCTAAAGTTAACAACAGTGGTGTTCCTCAGGGTTCTGTCATCACGTCTCTTTCTTCACTGATCTGAATTGCATATCTCGCCTTCTCCTCTCCTACATTCATGACTCAATCTTGTCCTTTTCCACCCGTTTCTCTAAGCATCCAGCACAGCAGTTGTTTAAGTAGTTAATGGATGAGGTTATGGCACGCTTAATATTTCACTTGGCCATCACTTCTGACTGGGGTAAAAAAAAAATACATGTTCTAAAGTATCACAAGGTCAATTCTTGCATCTTTTGACTCGTCAGAATTTTCCACAGGAATATCCATGGTATTTAACACACAGCTCAGTCCTTCAATATCTCTTAATGTCCTTAGAATTTCTTTGTCTCGACCCCTATCATGGAGAGGTCATGTTACCTTCCTTGCAAAATTTGATTCAAAGAGGTTAGGTGTGCTGAGCCGAATCCGTGTTTTCTTGACCTTTTGTATGTTGGTTATATTCATCCCTGTATAAACTACAAATTGCACGTCCTCACTGAGCTCTTCTAGGCAGGGTGGAGTTTGAGTCCTTCCATCTCGTCAACTCCCTCTCTCTCATTGTCTCCCATCAGCCTCTCTTCCTTTGCCGGTGTGTTGCTTCTTTCCTCTTCACTGTATTATCGTTATTTCAGTGGTCACCCTCCTTCCGAACTGCTTGATTCCTCCCTCAATACGGGAAACGAGTACCATCCTTCTGGCAGCATCCTTTCAGTTCTTCTCAAACTCTCTAATTCAAGAGTTCGCCGGTGCTTTCAGTCATTTATGCATGCAACACGCCAACTCTGAGACAGACATTCTCTCTAGATATTTCCCTCTGTCTATGACCCTCATTCTTCTAAGCGCAGTGTATCCAGACATTTCGAAATGAATGGACTTGAATTTGGTTCCTGTTTTGTTTCTCCTGGGAAGAATAATTCTGCGGAGTACTAGCCCTTGGTTCTTTCTTCTAAGCAATACAAAAATCAACCACCAGAGTAGCTTCCTGACATGAATAAAATCATCTGGAGGTAGCAAGAACGATTACACAGGACGCCTTTGTATTACGGGTGTCACGTATCTGCTGGGTACTTGGCAGAACTCATACAAATGATCATTTCCTGCCGGTACTCTTGTTTGATGTTGGTGTACTGGAAGTGTTGTGAGAAGTGTGTTGATATGGCTTGACTATATGTAGATACTTATGGAGAATGAGAGACTGACTAGGAGACTGTATGCGAGTGAGTTGGAGGGAAAGGGTGAGAGGAGGAGGACGAGACTGATGACAAGGTTGAGAGATGGTGCAGAGAGGTATGTGAGTGAGGGTGGAGTGAGCTGGAGGAAGGGCAACTCGATGGCAGAGGCGTGGATGATGTGGAGATTTGTTTCTGGCCACCCCTTCCGGGATTGAGGCATCTGGCTATACAAACATACATAGAACGTACATGGATGAAGACATTTAGCTATACATACACACACATGCATACATACATCGATTAGGGCATCTGGCTATACATACAGTCACACGTACATAAATACATACACACACATGGAGTTAGAAATTATGTTTTTGTAGGAAGGATAAGTAGAGAAGATTATGGAGTAAGTTCATAGCTCTTGTTTCTCTTGCTCAACAAATACGAGAGCAAAATTTTGAATCACACAAGATCATGTACTTCGTAGGATGGACAGAGAAAAGAGAATGCAGAATGGGCAGCATCCAACGTGACTAAGCAGCCGCAAACAGACCCTAATTGCTTACCCTTGATGAGAAGGGATTTAGAAAAGGTAACCTGAACATTTGTTGCTCTGCACCACCTGGGTAGATAAACATGTCTGTCAAAGCATCACACAGTACGTTCGAAAAAACAAACGAATCCCTCTGACTCTTGCTACCTAGATTATACGAACCTTGCTTGATACCAGCTATGGCACACGACCACGCCGCAGAACTTCCCTTATTGCTGCCCTTATTGTCCATGATATGAAAATGTATAAAAGTGATGATGTTGCCTTGTCTGAGACTCGCCTTTCAAGAGAGGGCAACCTAACAGAAGCAGAAGAAGGATATACCTGTATCTGGAGGGGATACCCAGACAGTGTAAGCAGAAGCGATGGTATTGGCTTTGCAGTCCAAGTCAACCTACTACGGAATATCCAAGACACACCTGTGGGTATATCAGCGAGGTGGATGTCTTGGCGCAAACCACTCTTGAAAGGCCAATATACTCGTACAACATTCATCAGTGCCTGTGCTCCAGTGCTTGATTCTGAGGACACCATCAAAGATTCTTTTTTGACTCTTTGGATGCCATCATTCGCTCAGTACCACTTAATGAAAAACTGATCCTGCTTGGAGAGTTTAATGCCAGTGTAGGAGAAGATAATAATCTCTGCCAAGGCATTGTCGGCTGTCATGGTGTTGATAACGTGAACAACAATGGCGTTAGACTGCTTTTCATATGCTCAGAACACAGTCTGGTCATCACCAACACCATTTTTCAACTTAAGAATAAACACAAGACCACATGGATGCACCCACGATCTAGACATTGGCACCTAATAGACTGTCACTGTAAGGCAGAGAGATCAAAGAGAAATTCTTATAACCCGAGCTATGAGAGGTGCTGAGTGCTCAAGAAACTATAACCTTATAGTGACCAAACTGCAACTAATCATACACTCACAAATGCGCTGCAGACCATCCAACAAGAAACTAAACTACAGCGGCTTAAAAGATGTGGCAACTTGCAACAACTTCCACAGCACTATTACAGACAAGTTCTCTCAATGTCCACCACTTGACCCAAACTCCAGTGCAACAAACCTAAACTAACTGGTTGGCTCATCCTAGCTCCTTAACCATAACAAATGAATTCTAGAATCTCAGGAGTGAAACCCAGAGAAAACTGCGTGACATAGGGATGAAATGGTGGACTGAGGAAGCAAAAGAGCTGCAAAGACCGGCTGATATTAACGACCGAGATGGGTTCTATCAGTCCATTAAAACCATCTATGATCCAAACAAGCACAACATAGACCCCGTTCAGTCAGCTGAAGGAGAGCTGCTGAACGACAGGCAAACAATGATAAAAAGATGGGAGCAACACTTCAACACCTTAATGTGCCAGAGAAACCTGGTGGAGCACAATATCCATGATAACACTCCAAATGCTCCTCAAGTGGCAGATCTTGATGACCCACCTTCACTTGCAGAAACTGTTCAGGCCATCTGATCCTAAAAAAATAACAAAAGCCCTGGCCCTGATGGCATATCATCGGAACTGATCAAAGAGGGTGGCCAGATGCTTCACCAGGCCTCCATAATCTCAAACTATATGAAACTAAGAACAAACATCATCTGAATGACTTACTTCTGATATTGTAACCTTCTAGAAGAAGAAAGAGGACAGCTCATATTGTGACAACAGCAGAGGCATCTCCCTCCTTGCGGATGCTTGCAAAGTACTAGCAAAGATAATGTTATCCAGACTGACAAAACATTTGACTAAGTCAACACAATGTGGATTTCTGAAGGCACGAAGTCCCTGTGACATGATCTCTATTGCCCGACGGATACAAGAGAAATGCCACGAGCAGAACCGTGACTTGTATATTGCATTCATCGGTCTTGTAAAGGAATCTGACACTGTCAACAGAACTATTGTGGAATACTCTTTCAAAATTTGGAGTTTCAAACAAATTTCCTACCATCCTAAAGAGCGTGCATGACAATATGAATGCTCATGTGTTCATAGGTGGGAGCAAATCCAAACCCTTCAGTGTGGATGTGGGCGTAAAGCAAGAATGTGTCCTGGCTTCTGCCAATTTCAGCATCTGTTTCACTGCAGTCACCCTTTTAAGTCACCAGCAACTGAACCCTGACGATGGAACTAAAATCCATTTATTGCCTAGATGGTAACTTGTTTAGTCTCACACATCTTCAAGCACAACCAAAGACTGAAACGGCTCATTTCCTAGAGCCATAGTACGGTGCTGACTATGGTGTCCTTGCACATACCCCAGAAGCCCTACAACAGTCTCTGACCATCGTTTGCAACATATACCATGCAATGGGGCTGCCAATAAAAGTCAATGAAACAGAAGTACAGTAATACCTTAGAGAAACAACGCAGCAGAGCCTCTTACATTTCAGATAAATGCGAGTGTAAAACAGGTGGAGAATTTTACCTACTCTTGAAATGTGTTCACAGATAAATATAACTTAGACGCAGAAGTCCTTGCACGAATCAACCACGCCTCAGCCGCTTATAGGAGTCTCATATCTAGGTTCTTTGAAAACACCAACTTGAGAATTGAGACGAGGACATCAGTGTATGCAGTTGTATGTCTCTAGCTCCACCCTCTTATACGGTGCTGAATCATGGAACACTTACTAACGTTACATCAAACAGCTTGAGTCTTTTCACATCCAGTGCTTACAGCTTATTCTATAACGCACATAGAAGGATAAAGTCCCTCACTCACAAATTCTCCAGTGGGCAAAGTCAACCAGCATGCTGACAGAAAAGAAAGAAGTAAAGAGAAAAGCTTAGATTGGTCGGACACTTGTTCCGCATGCCTGAGCACCGCCTTCCCCACCAGATGCAATATGGCCTACCCCCAGCAGCACGTTGCAACCCAGAGGACAGAAGAAGAGATAGAGGGATCACACACGAACAACTCTGAAAAAATGCATCATACCAAACGATCTCGAAACCAATGCCTCTGACTGAAAACAATGGCGAGCCCATCTGCAGAGAAGGAATCATTCATCTTGAAGAAGCTTGAAACCCGGGCAGAGATGAGCGTAGACAACAGAGACACAACTAAAAAAGAGTTCTCCCAGCAAAGCCGGACTTGATATGGCGACTGTGTGGCATAATTTGCTGAACCGAATTGGTGTGCACAGCCACACACATTGGCACCAAAGACTGCAATAGAAGGACAGCTTTAAGTATATTCACCTGAGAATCAGTCACACTAAGGTAACAGTAGTGATTCACTCAGCCTGAGGAAATAATTTATATCTTATTTTTCCTCCATCGAATTATTTTACACAGTTTAGGAGAGAGTGTTTGGTATGACGGGGATATTGGCGGCGCGTCCGAAGACCTGCATCCTTCCATACAACACTTAAGACTCAGGAAGGACTAGTGAGGACATGAAGAATAAATGTGTACACAAGCTGCGTAAAGAAGATCTTCATTTTATCAACGGCAAGAAGATTACCTTGGCCAACTAGAGGTGATTACGAAGACAATATGAGAATCTCCGAACAAGCTGGCTAGAGAGAAGCCTGTGTGGAGCGGTAGTATATCGTACAAAGAGCCAGTGTCTTACAAGATCACGTCCCGCCAGTGAAAGTATGAACAGACATTCTAGAACAATAACAACCCTCGCCTAGTTCGTGAGAATGACTTAACCACCTCACAGTGGTGACGCCTCCTTCCCGATGAACCTGATCACATATTTTTCATCTAATACTTCATCCCTGCGACGTTATTCAGTACAGTGAGGACTTGTGTCAATGGGCTAAAGAAGTTTACATCCAATACCTTAATCTAAAAGTGTTCCTAAAGAAAGCTGGAATGGTCTGAAGAAAACAAAAACATAACACGTCATCGGAGTGGAGGGATTTATTTTGATTTATTTTGTTGTATGTAACGTCATACAATAACCGGATTTACAACAAATCCACCCCGTAAAGAAGAGGCTAACGTAGCCAATATCTATTATTCCCTCGTTCAGATAACTGTACAAAGGTGACCTAAGTACCGTGTGAAGGTTAATAACGATGTACACATACACACACACACACACACACACACACACACACACACACACACACACACACACACTTGGTGGATGTGTTGAAGATCAGTCAAGGAATATACTTTTTGGAGAGTAAGTCAAAGGTCAAAGTCACCAAGGAAGATCATCTTTAACAGTTTTTTATCAGTTTCATATCAGACTATGTGGAATGACTGTGAAGTAGGCTGGAATAAAAGGATTCGATTGTGGAACCCATCAGTCGAAGGACAACGTCAAAGGAAAAGGTCAGAGGCCAAGGTGACAGGTCAAGGTGACAGGCCAAGGTCAAAGGAAAAGGTCAGAGGCCAAGGTGACAGGCTAAGGTGACAGGCTAAGGTGACAGGGCAAGGTCAACTCAAACAGTTTTCATGTGACTGGCTCTAAACATGACGGGAGGGTTTAGGATCAAGGAAGAAGGACACAGTTTGTTGTGAGAACAGTAAGTCAAAAATCGAGGTCACAGGGTAAGGTCAAAATTCAACCCCTTGTGTCTGAAAGTCAAAGAATATCTACAGCAGTTTTCATGCTGTGTATCAGAGGCTACGGATTGCTGAGGGTCATCCAAGGGGCAGACGTACTGAATTGTAGACTAATGGGTCACAGGTAGACGTCACACGGCACGATCAACTTAGTTTTTATGCGATGTTGACAAACCAGGTGTTCAGCTTAAATCAGGGATAAAACGATTCTGTATTGAAAACCACCAGGAAAGGGAAAGTCAACTCATTCAGTTTTGATCTGACTTGTCCTAAATTTGGTGGATGGGTTAAGGGTTAGGCAAGCATGAAGTAATTGTATTTTGAGAGTAATCTGTCTAAGGTCAGAGCCACAGGATAAAGCAGAATATTCGGCCCTGAGATTAGCTGGTGGGTGAGTATGGTGTCCTCCTTGCGTGCTCCTGTTGGCTTTATTCTTGCGCTCACCAAACGATTTTATTTAGCTTAGGAGCACTTTTTCTCTTTTTTCTTTTTCTTTTATTTTTATTATTTTTATTTATTTTTTATTTTTTTTTAATGGAAGGGTCTGTATTAAATCGTACAAACGAGTGATGTGTTTCATGCTCACGTCTCCGGTCAGATTTCAGAAAGCTTGTTTCATGCTCACGTACCTGGTCATTGGAAAACAAACAGCGACAACCTAACCTTGTCGAAGGAGAACACGAAACTCACAGTTACATGTACGTGCAAAAATACTGACAGACTTCATATATAAAAAAAAAAAAATACACTGAACAATCATTTTCGAAAACAGTAATGTCATCGTCTGCCTCCAACAATTTTTCAGATTAATACGTGGGTTCTTCATAATTATTCTGGTAATACTTTGAGCCATATTGTTGCCCACTGCCTTACAGTCCCCCCCCACCCCCCTCCTTCACTCCGTCTTTCCATCCTTTTACATTTTGCATTTTGAAGCAGTGAGGGAAATTCTGAAAAATTCTTGGCAAATTTCCTGATGATTCTTGCAATATACCATAAGGAAGTACCTCTGAACACCATATGAGTTTCGCTATACAGTCACTAATATTTGCCTAATGGAAATAAAGTGAGCAATAAAAACGCTCATTACGAATACAAATGAGCCTTGTTATGTACTGTTCTTTCTGTCATGTGGTCGACTTAACGCAATCGTAAGAAAAATCTTTTGCACTTAAAAGGCAAATGAAGACTCTGCCTGAACCTCTCAATTCGACAAGTCTCTCCTAAGATGAATAAATTGATCTCACAGTAGCTTGAAGAAATTCAGAACTGATATCCCTGATTGAAGGAGTTAATCCCTTGAATCCTGTTTCATATTTTGGTCAACTTATAAACTTAGGAAACCTCTCTTATACATACCGGGTTAAAGAAGGATTCTCCTCCAGTTTGAAAAGTCTCTCCCCAGCCGTAGAAAATAGTATGAAGGAAGCAGACTGTGGTGGTGTGGTGACGAGTGTGGTGGAGATTGTGAAGGTGTGGTGATGAGTGTGGTGGATACTGTAGTGGTGTGGTGGTGAGTGTGGTGGAGACTGTAGTGGTGTGGTGGTGAGTGTGGTGGAGACTGTGGTAGTGGTAGTGACAAAAACGTCTGGATATAAAACATCTTCAAAAATCGTAAATACGTAAAGGCTTTTCTCACTTCTTTAACGATATAATGATGGGATGTGGTGGTGGTGTTAATGGTGGTGGTGGATGAGCCAGTGGTGGTGATGATGGTGATGGAGCTGGTGATGGTTGTGATGGTGAGTGTGGCTGTGGATGTGGTGGTGGTGATGGGATGTGGAATTGGTGGTGTGTGATGGTGGTTATGTGGTGATGCTGGTGAGTTGGTGATGGAGGGATGTGATGAGTGTGGTGGCGATGGTGATGAGATGTAGGAGTCGTTGTGGTGAATAGTGTGGTGATGGTGGTGGTGGTGAGATGTTGTGATTTGATTAGTGTGGTGATGGCGGTGGTGGTGACTAGATTGTGGTGATGGTGTTGGTGGTGCTCGTCTTGGTCGTGTAGTGGTGATGGAATGAGGTGATAGTGATGACTGTGGTACTGGCGAGTGAGGTGGTAATGGGATATAGTGATGGTGGTGTGTTTTGGTGGTGAAGTGTGATGGCAGTGGGAGGATTTGGTGGCAGAGGTGACTGTGGAATGTGGTGAGATGTAGTGGTTGTGGTGAAGGTGGTAAGTGTGGTGGTGGTGGTGAGGGTGGTAAGTGTGGTGGTGGTGGTGGAGGTGGCTTTGGGCTTGTAAAATCGTGTGGAAAAGTCGCCTCCAGGAAATAAGTAATCCATTATAATTTTGATAAGTGCGGTTAATACTTGTACTCTTAAGTTACATAATTATTTCTCTCATCTTCAAAGGAATATGGAAGATGTGGTGGCAATGGAAGCTGTGAGTGTGGTGGTGAAGGTGGCGGCCCTCTCTATCATCTGGTGTTTTAGGCTCAACTGGGCGTGAGCTGGTGGACAAAGGGCTGAATTTTTCCTTTCTCCTATAGACCACCATCCTCCTTCTTAGTGGTATGGAGGGACATGAGGGAGGTTTTTTTTAGCCTTATCCAGAACCGTCCAGTAATATCAGATTCATCTCTAGAACAAGTACCCTTCCAGCATCGCCGTAAAATCGTGTGGGCAAAAGCTGTACGTAATTGCATATCTCACTCTTCGACAGGAGGGTGGCAGGGATTGGTGGTGCTCAGTGTGGTGCTGATTTATCGTCTGCGTTGTGAAATCGTCTAGCGTCATGTTTTAAATACGCCTGACATATAATCATCTGTCGTAAGCGTAGGAGAATCGTCTTTCGTAAATTCGTCTTTCTTAAACTTGTAAAATCATGTGGTGGAAAAGCATGCGAAATCGTCTATTGAAAGAATGATCTCGTGGGAAATCATGTAATAATCGCCTGTGGTAAAAGTTAAGAGGAAAATACCCGTCATAAAATAGTTTCTTGTCAGTGGCTTAGGAGGAATATCATGCGTGAACTATCAAACGGAAATCTAGACAGACAAAAAATTGGCTAAAAAGTCCAGTGCATTCGTTTCTATCACTAAGATGGCGTGATTATGGTAATCGAGGTGTGGTGGTGAATGTGGTGGTGATGAGAGAGATGATGGTGATAATCCACGTGTGATATATACGTTTGTCTCACCAGGATGGCGGGTTTTGGTGCAGGAGGTTTGGTGTGCCTGGTGGTGGTGGTGGTGGTGATGATGCCAGGTCACGTCTCCGCCATTATCTTCCCGTCGCCTGTCCCTGAAGAGAATGGTGAGGCAAGAGTCTGCATTCTATGTGGCAGGAGATTGTGTAATGCCTTCTCCGTAGCAATTTATTTTGCTTATTGAGCCGTAACATCAACAGCAACATGTTTATATATTTTTATGTTTGTATGTACACACACACACACACACACACACACACACACACACACACACACATACATACATACAGTATATCTATATCTATATCTATCTATATCTATATACTATCAATAGCATACAAGGGTATACTGAGGTATAATATACAAAGAAAATCGCTGAGGGAGAGGCGCTACGAAATCATTCCCAGATTTTCATCATTGTCAAGAGTATCATTGTTTAATCAGGTGACACCTTTAACAGCTTATGTTTGTTGCCTCCAAACATGACTCACCTAGAGGAGCACCAGTGTAGTGAAGGAGGTGCTGATACTTGCACACAACCCTGACAATAGTAAAGAAGTTAAAGAAGTCTGTACTGGATGTAGCAAGAGTAATGATACACGTCATTCAGATTCATGTTCCATTAGGATCTTCCTCATCGTGTTTCGTTAAGAGTAGCATTGTTAAGAATCATACCACGTTATACCTCGTCATTTTTATCATATTCGTCTTCTTACCAGACAATTTTATTTAGTTTCTGGCAAACATCCTACAGTACAAGGGATAATGAAAACAATATCTACTGTTCCCAGTTTGAAAAATCTTTCCTAAGCTCAGTAATAATATCTAGTGGTATTACAAACAAAGCAAGCAGTGTGTCTGGTTAGTGAAATGGTTGAGAGTTTCATTGGTAAGAGCGTCTTTGTCAGTAGAGTCGTCGTTAAGTTAATCACCTTCATTATTAACAGTTTCTTCCTTGTCATATTCCTTATTCATAAAATTTATGCTGTGTTTTATTGCCTGTCTCTTCAACACATTTTTTTTCAGCTTTTTTCAGCCTAAGCGTTTCAGTCCGATGGCTTACTTTTCATTGTGTTCATGTCATCTCTTGGCAAGTTTATTTAGCATATGATAGATTTTGTTTACTGGAAGGGTTAGATAATTATAGCCTCAGTTAACACCTTCAGAAATAGAGATCTTTCCTAAGCTGGGGAAAAAAAAAAAATAGACTGACAGTACAAAAAAAATTGAATCTATGAGGCTCGAGCGTACATTTTATGATTTATTGATGTAATTTCTATTTCCTTCCAGGCGAATGCTTTTTCGGTCTCACCCAATCAACCAATTAAATTTACGGTATTAGCCTGCCCTATTACAAATCTCAGAGAGTTCATACCTCCTCGAATACCAATGAAATTAAGGTTTTAGCCCTGCATTCGGATCACGATCCACTTCAAAATCTAATCAGTTCTTCCGTGACCCACTGCCCTCCTATCCACCAGATTTTACTGAAATCTGGAAGCTACTTTTCGAGAAATCATTAATAAAACAGACAAGCAAACTGGCAGACAGACACTGGTGAATACATTACCTCCAACTTCGTTGGCTTAGGTATATGTACGAGTACCTTATTGGAATGAACTGGTTTAAGACAGACTTTTTGAGCTGAGAAATTAGTTTCATTCTTCATTAACATCTTAACTGCCAGACATCATTCAAGTATTAAATTAAGTCGTCTTGAGAAAAGAGACTAAGAAAAATCATGTCATTTCTGTGACTGAGTCAAACAGAAGCTGCCCAGTAATACTATTAATCCATCAGCCAAGAGATTTTTAAAATTCTTGCCTCCACTTGGAAAATAAAATCTAGCTTTGGGAAGATCTTACACGGAGAAAGACTTTAATGGAGAATAATTT